>JAQZBX010041156.1:6003-22540 GCA_029593785.1 Cabassous unicinctus
TTTTTTTTTTTTTTTTTTTTTAGCTTTACTTCCTCTTAAAAAAAACTTTTTCTAAGAAACTCAAAAGATCTAGAAGTAAATTGCACACATTTATTCACGGGCAAAGAAATGTTTTTCTTTATATAACACAAAGATAGGAATCTAATACTAATACCAAGACTAATAGAATAGTAGATGTTGCTATATGAAAATGATGTGTGTGTGTATGTGTGATTGTCTGCATGAAAGCAAATTAAAAGACCCCAAACTCTGAAACTCTCCAAATGCTTTGGATCCTATGTTTTGGCAAAGTATTGATAGCCTTAGTTAGCTCTTATTTTTGTAAGCTGTGTATGACACAAATCCAAGAGACAAAAATGGCATCTGTAATGCTTTTTACATGTATATAGCTCATGATGATTTGCTGGCAGATTGCAGGCAGAGAGGTGTACTTAGGAGGAAACTGCTTTTCCCAATTTATACAAGGTTCTATTTTGGGGAAGATGACTGTTGATTCTGACAGAGAAGAGAGAACAGCTCAATTTTTGTTTTGTTTCTACCCTTTTATATTCCAGCTTACATCATTTTCCATATGAATTTACACAAACAATACAATCTGCTTCTGTTAAAGAGACTGTTTACAATTATCAGGCTCTGCTAGTTACTGAGTCAAATTGTCCAGCACCAGTAAGGCCACAGCCTTATCTTTCAGTATTTCAGAAAGCACACTGCCATTTAACATACAAGTAAAAAGAAAAAAAAAAATAACTGAAATTAAATCCCATCAATCCCATCTGATGAATTTGACTATAGTTTCACAATTACTAATGTAATGCAAACTAAAGTATGAGAAGCTATTGTTCTGCTATCAAAATGAAAAGTTAAAAAAAATAAAAACCCTTGTGTTTTCATTGCGGCAGAAAATTGCTAATCTCCAACATCATTAATACTTTTGTAAATTTGTATTTTATTCCCTGAAAGACATTTAGCAATGTTTTAAAATTTTGTAAAAATGACCTCATTTTACTTCTAGGAATTTATCGTAAGAAATAATATTTAGAGATATGAAAGATGTATATAAAACAGTTTTCACTCTACCATTATTTTTAATAGCAAAATATATAAACTTAGTGGTTAAAAATAAGAATATTCATTAATGTAGAAATTTGCCACCATATTTTCAAGTTTAAAAAGGAGTCTAAAGTATGTGAATATGATTATATATTAAATTTTATTTAATATACATATTTAATTTTATAGTGAATAATAGATTATAAAACCTATCTATAACTTATTCTAAATAATCTTTTATCTATTACCCTTAACAAATGATATATGTTATTTCTCATACAAGATGTATTGTATATTATATATTTTATATATTTCATATATTATACATTGTTATGTGTATTTATCTAATTTGCATATTACATACAATATCTACCATAATTATAATAGATTATTATATTCCATTTTATTATGTTTACCTTCTTCCAAATTTTCTACATTTTTAATGTTTACAGTGCTTTTGTTTTTTTAAATAGAAATTAGTAGCATTTATTAAGCTTTTGCAGAAATATCAGAAACCAAACTAAAAGTAAGTTGAACAATAAAGGCATTTATTTTCTTAGTAAAAAAGAAGTCAGTTCTCAATTTAGTGGGCGGCAGTTCCAGTCTTGCTCCAATGGCTCAGTGATTTCATTAAGGATCCATTTTCTTCCCATCCTCAGAAGATTGTTTAACCTCATAATCGAAAGATGGCTATTGCAGTTTCTAGGATCAGGTTCCTATTAGATACCACTAAAAATAGGAGGGAGAGGCACAGTCACAAGAGATTGTCTTTTTGAGCCATAAACTGAGGGACTGTTTTAGGGTTGCCATGAAATTACCATTGGAAACAAAACATTTAACATGTTTGGTCTAGTTGGTATAAACTGTTACCTCAAACATTCATACTAGTCTGTTACACCTGTAAATGCTTTGTGGAAAGCAGGGAGAGGTGGCTGAGGTCCAGATATAGCAGAACTTAGCATAGGAAAAAGAAAATAGATGTGGGACATGTGGTAGGCCAAATAATGATCCCCCCAAAATACCCATATCCTAATGCCTGGAACCTGTGGCTATGGTAGTTCACATGGCAATTAATGGGGATTAAGATGGAATTAAGGCTGCTAATCAGCTGACCTTAGAATAAGGAGATTATACTGGAATATCAGGATGTGTCCAATGTAATCATAATGGCCCCTTAAAGTGGAAGAAACAAGCAGAAAAGAAGGTCATAGTGATGCAATATGAGACGATCTCAACTCACTCTTGGTTTTGAATATGGAGGAATGGAGCAAGGAGCCAAAGAACATGGACAGTCTCTAGAAGCTTGAAAGGTCAAGGAGACAGAGTCTCCTTTAGAGATGCCAGCAAGGAATGCGGGCCTGAGAACACCTGGATTTTAACCCAGGAAGACCCATCACAGACTTCTGACTTCCAGAACTTTAAGATAATAATCTGTTGTTTTAATTTGTTATAGCAGCAACAGAAAACTAATACAGAATAGAAGTGGGGATATTGAGTCAATTTCATATTAACCTCAAAAGAGAGGTTAATCTTAGCTGACATCCACATTTCGCTAAGAAGACTACTTCTGCTGCTTTATGACTGCTGCTTATTGTTACTGTTGGTAAACTGTCTGACTTTGGCAGCTTATATTTGCATAAACCCAATTCTGGGTTTAGGTTCATGATCCAATGTTTATACTGCCCTCTACAACCAGTGTCAGTGCTGTAATTTCTCCTTGACCATGAAGAAAACAACCACACTCGTCTTCTAAAGCTGTGGTCCTCAAACTGACATATGCCAAACACAGGGATATTCAGAGGTGAGCCTGGAAATAAACCAGGTCACCTAATCATGAAAAATAAACTTCTGGAAGTAGTTTACTTTGTGTTGTGTAAATAATAAAGAAGTCATTTGCTGAAAGTTTCTGTTGTGCCTGACCCTGTATTCCCACCATGCTCCATATAGCAACTTGCATCGCAGTACCACTGCAATGATAGTCTTATTGCAGCCAGAATGAATTATGCTATTTCACTATTACCATGGCTAATCATAGCTGCTCCTTCACTCCAACCCGCCCCCTCCCCAATTAAATGAGCTGGTAAATGGGAGACCAACACCACTGGATTTTTTCATTTGTCATTTTATGAACCATTGTTGTTATTTTCATTCTTGATCACATACATACACACATACACACACACATATTGTCCATAAATTAGTTCGACCTCCATCGACAATTGTGCTCTATCAAACTTTCTGTTAAAAATAATTCAGTATTCACATAAATATTGAAAATTTTGACATTTTAGTGTTATTTTTTATTTTCTTTTACTTTGTGAAGTAGTCTTTAAATTATATTTTCAACAGAGAGCATGGATCAGATATTTAAAGCAGCAAATTTAAGAAAACATGGGCTCAAAATGAAAATACTCAAGTGAATTAATTCAGTTCAAAGTCATTTTAAATCATTAAGAGTTGTGATAGGAATGCATCGTTTCTCAAATGCCACAAATGAACTTTACAATGAATCTCTTAGTACTATCCCAACTATAAATAGTGAATTTGTAAAGGCAATAGTTATTCTAAATAGAATAAATTAGATTTTTATTTAACATGTGTGTGTTATTATCAAGCAGATGCAAATAATTACCTTAAACCATAGAAGTGATATTGAACAAATTCCAAGCCTTGTAGTCAAGAGATCTTGCAGTATTTGTTCGAACCCTCTTGGAAATTTGCCCTGAGATTGTCACATTAAGCAAAGACAAATTTACCCACCTGGGGACTTTTAGAGCACCACCTGACAGCAAGCACAAACTTCAAGACACATGAATGAAGCTATTGTAGATCCCAGCAAAGCCATCAGATCCACAGCTGCATGATCGAGCATGGGAAAAACCAGCCTAAGTGGTCCCAGCCAAGACTCTTAGGATCCCGACCAAACAAAATAGTTACATTTTTATACTTCTAAGTTTACGGTGGTTCTGTTATACAGCAATAAATGATACAATATGTTTATTATCTGTGTCCTTTCAATTTCTTCTTGTCTTATAAGACATCCAAACCTTGTAGGAGAACACAGTAACATAAATCAATTGATACTTTTAACCTTCTGCTTAGAAATCTCCTTAGTTTCACATAGTCATTAGGAGCATTTCCTATGATTCAGTTTCCTACAGTTGGTACTTTGCTATTTTTTTCACAACCACATAACATGGATCACTGGTTTACCAGCCTCTATTAACATTTTTCTCTTATTGTTTTTCCAGAACCCACCCACATTTTTTTTTTCCCGTATCCCCAGCCTTGCAATGTTTCCAACCTCTTGCCTGTGCCTAAGCTAATGCCAATTGTTTTGGGGCTTGGTTAGGGTAATGCCCTATACCTAGATACCAATTTTTGTATAGCTATCTATTGATAGGTAATAAACCACCTCAAATTTAGGGGCTTAAAATAATTACTATTGTATTTGATCACTATTTTATCAGCAATTTAAGCTGGACTCATCTGGAAAGATCTGCTTGTCTTCCTTTGCCTGTGTCCCCTGCAGCTGCAGTCATCAGACACTATCATGACACTACTCACATAAATTGCAGTTGGTGCTGGGTATAGGTCCAGTAGGTTACACTACGTTTTGTCACATGGTTTTTTTTTTCCTTCATGGAGAAGAAAAACAGCAAAGCTACAAAGTATTTTAAAGCTCAAATAATTGAATGAATTCAGTTTAATTCAATGATCAATGCCTCACCAAGTTGGGTAGCTTTGTGGATGTGCTTTCAAGGTTTAGGATTAACACACCCAAAGGCAAAACTGTAAATGTTTTTTATGGCATATGGCAAGGAAACTACAAAAACATCAAAGTGTGAGAACTGGATGCAGATAAATGATTGTGAGGCTTATGATCTGATTGCTACTCTTAATTCATTTATTCGTGGTTTATACTACAATTTGAATGGGATGATAAAACACAGCATCACCAATTATCTCTCTTCAATGAAAAGACAATTTGGTAAGTCACTCAAAAGGATTGTTTTGAAGACACATTTCTGGCTTCATCTGTTGTGTAGATAACCATAAATTTATTCTGAGATTCTTCAGATGTTCTATTTATATCAGCTGGATAAGTGTGAGGGGATCAAAATATATTTACTGGGCATGACCCCAAAAGGAAGTTCATAATTTCTGGAAATATCAGATCTCTTTCTCTAGCTTCTTTTATTTTAAATATTGTCACTACAGTCCACTCATCCACTCACTCAGTACAGCCACTATATATCAACAATAGGGTTGAAACCTATCCCTCTGAGCAGATCAAGGTGTTATATATATGTAAATGGAGAATACTACTTTAGCCTCCTAACTCCCCTCCCAAACACTCACTCACCTTGTGGATGGCATTTGCAGATCAAAATTAAATAACACTAATATGACATAAATACAATGTGTAAATTCATGGAGTTAAACTATAGAGTATAGGTTACTAGGAGAAAAAAAAATAGATAAATGGGACCTTCTCAAGATTAAACACTTTTGCACATCAAAGGACTTTGTCAAAAGGGTAAAAAGGCAGCCGACAAAATAGGAGAAAATATTTAGCAATCACATATCCAATAAGGGTTTAATATCCGTGATATATAAAGACAATCAACAATAAAAAGACAAACTAACCAGTTTTAAAAAAATTGACAAGAGATTTGAAAAGATAATTGTCCAAAGAAGAAAGACAAATGGTGAAGAAACACATGAAAAAATTGTTCAAAATCACTGGCAATTAGGGAATGAGATATCATTTCACACCTAATAGACTGGCCGCTATTTTAAAAAGTCGGAAAACTGTAAATGTTGGAGAGGATGTGGTGAGATAAGAGTGCTTATTCACTGTTGGTGGAAATGTAGAATGGAACAGCCACTGTGGAGGACAGTTTGACAGTTCCTAAGGAAGTTGAACATAGACTTGCCATGTGATCCGGCAATACCATTTCTAGGTATAAACCCAGAAGAACTAAGAGCAATGACACAAATAGACATCTGCACACCCATGTTCATAGCAGTGTTAATCACGATAGCCAAAAGTTGGAAACAACCCAGGTGTCCATCAACTTATGAATGGATAAACAAATTGTGGTGTATGCACATGATGGAATATTATGCAGTGGTAAGAAGAAATGAAGTCGTGAAGCATGTGACAACATGGATGAACCTGGAGTACATTTTGTTGAGTGAAGCAAGCCAGACACAAAAGGACAAATTCTGTATGGTGGCACTATTATGAACTAAATATATTATGTAAACTCATGGAATTAATAATTAGAATATAGGTCACCAGAAAATAGAATGAGGGCAGAGAATAGAGAGCTGATGGTTAATCTGTGCAGAATTGGTTAAAAGATTGTTTGCAAATCTTTGGAAATGAATGGCAATGGTGAGAGCACATCATGATGTTTGTGACTAGCAGAGCTGTTATATGGGTACACAGCAGTTGAAAGGGAAAGTCTAAGGACATTTATGTTACTAGAATGAAAGCTATAAAATGTAACAAGGGACTGTATAACATAGTGAAACCTCATGTAAAATACAAATGTGGGTGATATTGCATATATAAGACTATTTTGTACAAAATATAAATACAAATAAACTAGAGAGAACGGAAACAGACTAACAACTATGCACAGCAGGGGAAGCATAGAGAGATTGAGAGGTGATGAGTTTTGTGTGTTTGTTTGTTTTTTGTTTTTTAGTATTATTATTATTACTGGAATAATGAAAATGCTCAAAATGATTGAAGTGAGGAATGCAAAACTATGTAATTATACTGAATACCATTGATTGTACACTTTGGCTGGATTTATGCTTTATTAATATATATCAATAAAATTGATTTGCTAAAAAATAATTAACACTAATATGATCTAATATGATGAGTAAATTCATGTTGTCAAACTATAGAGTATAGCTTACTAGGAGGCAGAATGTGGGTTGAGAAGGGGAGCTGATGCTAAATGTATGTAAAATGTTTAATAAGGTTGATTGTAAATGTGGGGAATTGGATGGAAATGATGGTAACACAGTATAGTGAGTATGATTAACACTGCTGATTTATAAAAAACATTAATTAACAGATAAAGCTGATGGTGTTATGGCTTCATGTGAAAAATAAGGTTCAACAGCTCCTATTACTTCACTAGTCTTTTCACTTTCTTTAAAACTCCTTGGATTTGATGCTTAACTTTTGTCAGTTCACTTAATGAGCCTTTTAACCTTTCATTCATCCCTGGAAGGACATGGTCAATTACTTTAGTCAGTTCATGACTTTACTTAGATTATAAGTATTGTTAGTGTCTTCATTTTCTTCAAAAGGCTTATTTTAAAATAAAAGCTAACTCTATCTTTTATTTACTATTAAATAATCCATATGTAGATTGGAAGGATTTGGGATAAAAAAGGAGACTATATGCATGATATATCAGATTATTCTTTTGCATAATCTAGTTAGTACTTCTAGAAATGCTGAGATTTTTTAATATGAAGAGAAAAAAATCAGTTGGAAATGTCAAAATTATTTTTATTGAAAGGAGGATCAATTCTTGGTGGCATTGATACAAATTGCTAAAACGTTTATTTTTTAAACCAATACCTAATATTTTTCAGATTATGTCACTTTCCAAATAATGCATTATTCTTAATAATAGTACTTAATCACGGATGTATGCATTCCAGCTGTGTCTTTCTAAAACTATTCCAAAAAGAATAGAGAAAATATTATTTGTAGTAAAATTTCAATTTAGTAGAATCATGTTCTAGGTTACATATTACTTCTGTGACTTGCTTCATGTTCTTCTAGATAAGCTCTCTCGGACCTTATTAAGTTCTTCAATCTTTTAAAGAAACATCAAGTAAAAGATATAAAATTTAACTCATCTAATATGGTTTTGTCATATGCATATATTCACATCTAAGTTATGCATGGCATTTAAGGTGAGTGGAGAAAATAAATGTGGTTAGTTGTTCAATAATTTTTCCATGTGGTTTTAAATTGACTGTACAAATAATTAAGTTTTAGCTACATTTAGGAAATTGACAATGAAACAATGAAGGATCCCATTAGCCTTATAGATATCTACATTTCACTATATTTGGTGTATTTATTGCATATTTTGACATGATACAAGCACCAGTCTATCTCCCTACAATAGACAACATAAATAAAATTAGTATACTTAAACATAAATGCTCAAACCGGCAGTTTTCTGAAAATAAAACATATTAGTAAAACTCAAGGAACTTTGGGACATATTCATTGCCTGAATTTTCCGTATTTTCTCAATAAATGTAAAGGCGTATTGATTTAACTTCAGTATAATTGAATCAGAATATTGCATTTTGCTTATACATTTGAATTCAAATTTCCCCCAAACAATTCAAAAAAGAAAGTTTACCCTTTCACTCAACAAATATTTATTGTGTGCCTACCACATGCCAAATGCCCTTTCATGCACAGTGAAACAACTAAAGTACCTTTTCTAACGGATTTTACACTCCTGTGTGTTAAAGGGGATTATACAGAAAAACTTGATCAGTGAAAAACTTGATAATGTTTTAGTTGTTGACATAAATAAAGCAGGTATAGGAGATAAAAGTACCTGGGTGAATTCTGCTAATTGATGCAGGATGTCAGGAGAAGAAGGACTCTCTGATAAGGTGACATTTCAGTAGAGATCTTAGGAAAGTGAGAGAATGAGCCCTGCAGATAATACTGTCAAAGAGAGTTCCAGGCAGATTAGGTACAGTAGTACAAAAGGCAAGTAATAACATCTTGCTTATCATAGCCAAGAAATATTAACACAGCGTGCCTAGAATGTTGGTTTGTTTTTTTTTTAATTATAGATGCTCAAATTTAATAATGATGCTTTAGATTTAAGAGCAATTTAAAATTTAACAAGGACTTACATGTATTATTTTGTTGATTTTCACTGCAAGCTTGTAATTTCATGGGGTATTGTCCCAACATTATAGATGGAAAAATGATGTCCAAAGATAGTAAGGGTCTTGCCTCAATTCCCACAACTGCTGAGTGTCCCAGCTGGAATTAGAACTAGAACCAAATATCCAGGACATATTAGATTATTATTTAGTGTCTTCTGAGCATCCTACCCCCCATCCTACCACCAATCCTTTATTCTTTCCATATCATTTACCTAAATACTTTTCCATTGTCTCTCCCTGAAAATATTCTTTTTTCCTTAGAGATATCATTCATGGAACCAACCTATCTCCTTCAAATCAAAGAATCTCATATTGCCCAAAACATTCTTAATGCATGTGTTTACTATTCATTTTGCAGCTAGAATATACTCTTTTTTGTTATCAGTTATGTTTAAATGTACTGTCCTTCAAATCCCAAAACATATAATAAGTTTTAATGGACTATTTGTATTTCCAGCCTCTCAACCTCTTTATCTTATGCATGCAAGCATATTATATATATATAATGCACACACATATATAAGAAATCACATGATAATCCCTCAGCAAAAATGGATGGTGTTGATGAGGAGGAGGATAAGAAAAGAATAATTTAAAATAGAATGAATGATTTTACAAAACTTATGGTTCTTAAGTACTCTTCACCTTCAAGAATCTTAAAATTTTGTGTTAGTGTCATTTAAAAGCAATATCTTGCTAATCTCATTTTAAAGACATGGAAAAGAAAAGAAAGTTAAAATTATAGGGTCTTTTGCATAAATAACTTACTTTTCAAAATCAATTTTTAAGTACCAAAGTAATGCGTTATTCTTTAAAAGTTACAATATTAGGGGAGCCGATGTGGCTTAGTGGTTGAGCAGCGGTTTTCCACAGACAAGGTCCGAGGTTCAATCTTCAATCCCAGTGCCTAAAAAAAAAAAAAGTTAAAATGTTAAAGATGAGCCTGTTTTCCTTTGTCTCCCACTTGCAAACTCAGCCTTCCCTCCAACTCCTGTTACACATGAATTAGTCTTTGTTTGCATTTACACACATACCTACATATGCCTGATAAATCCTTTCTAATTTTGTTTGTGTTATGTTTAATATAAATAATATAACTTTTATTTATTTTTTATGCAGCTTATTTGTATATAATACTTTTTGGAATGGCACTGTGCTGTTACATACTGATGCACATCATTCTTTTTAAACGTTATATGATACCCCTGAGTAGGGTATAGTAGAGTGAGTATATTTAGTCATTATTTTAAAGATGAAATTTAGGATGTTTCAAGGACTTTCTCTACAGTAAGAATCAGAGAATATTCCACCTTGAAACTCTCTGAAAAGCCTCTTATTAGTGAGCTAAGCATTAACAGTTCCTTTACCAGTTGGACCTTTAGTCTCCCTAATTATGTCTCAAGGGTTTAATAATCTTGCAGACAGAAGGAAACCAGTTTCACGCTTATTTCAAAAATTCTTTAAGGGACAGGAACTTTATATTACTTTATACATTCAAGATAAATTAATGCCAAATCAAGTTTTTTTCCTAAGGAATTGGGAATGAGTAACAAAACCTAAACCAAGTTTTTCACTAAGAAAAGAGAAAACTGCTAATAACATATGGAAGGGTCAAGGTACTAACTTGAAACATATATAAACTCAAAGAAATATGAGAAAATTTAACAATCAGACAGTCATAATTTCTGACAATCAGTGAATCAGAGGAAGAAAATAATTTTCCTTTTATTGACGAGTGACCTGTCGGCTCAAGTTACTCAAACTTGGAAAATGACTAGAGACTCAGGTATTAATATAAACAAAATATTTTTTGGTCTTAAATGTTACTGCTAAAGGCACAAAACCATGGAAAAATACTAAGTTTAATATTGCCAACATACATGATGAAAGGGTATCAAGAAAAAATTCTGAATCTGCTTTGGGGGGAGTATTTTACTATTTTACAAGTCAGAATATTGAGTAACTGAGAAATATGGAGCCATCATTATCTTCTGTTACAATCATGGTTGTGAGCACTGTGCATAAACTCTAAATAAAGCAGAAATCAACAATACTTCAAAGAAGCCACTATGCTTGGTAATTCAAAGACATATAAACTAGAGTGACTAAAATGCTGTCCTGAGAAAATGACATAGAATTCTGGAATGGTGTGAGATTTTCATAGGTCAAAAGATACCAAGGTAACTGTGATAAAGTAATTCTTAGCTGAAATTATGGATCAAGATAGCAGTTTAGTGACATAAAACACTTTTAAAAATCAAATCAAATCTAATATAAAGAATGACATGCAATTTTAAATATAGGTCAAAGAAAATATTCTTTTGGAGAAAGAAAATACAACCCTGGAGAATTCTTGGACCAAATTTAGCTTCATTTTCTGCTCTGAAAGAATGGTGGGCAACCTAAAATTCAAGAAGACTTTAAATCACAAAGACCCCTTAAATATACTTTATTTAGTGTATAAGTTAATGCAAATGAGCAACACTGTTTAATGCATAAGGGAAACAGTTTGAGAAATAACTATCAGCATTCTCAGACAATCCAGTGACATTACCACAGCAAACATATCTGATATAATATAGTTGACATTTTATTATAGATAACAAGCATGCATCGTACAAAATAAAAACAATAGTAGAAAAGACCATTGTTTAAATATGATGTGAGATTTGCTCATTTAATCATCACAAGAACTATATGAGGAAGTATTATTAAGCCTATTTTTCTCATGAGCAAACTGAAGCATAGAGGAAGAAACAGGAGAGAAGGCAAGGAAGAAAGAAAGCTAGAGAACCAGTGAAAATGTGGAATATGCTTAAAGATTGGTGGAAGCTGTAAATATATATATGTGTGTATATATAAATATATTTCTAATCTTTCAAGACTGATACATTCAAGGATGACAGTCCCACTTCCAAATTGCTCATAAAATATATATCTACATAAAAATTGAATTATTTTAGTTCTAGGAAGAGTCACATTTAAAGACATTTACTGAAAAGCATGCTATCTATTTATTTCTACAAAAAAAAAACTATAGAATTAAATATCCAGTTCATAAAAGGAATGATCAATAATTGACATCAATATTTGTCAAAACATACTCATGAGGATCACCGTGCCTTGTCAAAATGCCATGCCATTTTCTGCGGATGAGCACTTAACTGAGCTCTTTACATGTCTCCCATAACATTTAATCTCGATTAAAATGAAGAAGAATACAAACCAGAGACTTAAAAGCTTCTTCAAATAGTTACATGTTACAATCTGATATTTAGGTTATATGTACAATTGTACTTTTCTGAAATTAATGAGATAAGGCATTGTTTGATACTTAGAAGAAAAAAATCTACCTGTAATATTTCCACAGGATTCCTTCCTAACAGTCATTTTCATGCCTATCATTTTTCTTTTTCATTTGTTTTATGAAGAAAGGAGGTAATTGCACTTCGTATAAAAAGGTCACTTTAAACCAATGACATATGCTTTTCCTAGAATTGGTTTCTTCCTTTGTGAAATAGCTAGGTATTAATAAATATCATAGGTTCTGAATAGATGTTTGGTAATCAGTCTAAATATACTATTAGTTCAAAGATATGTTCCTCTATTTCTCAGTGCAATTTGATAAATCTTGATGTACAGGAACCCTGCAATCACAAGACATTAAAAAAAAAACTGATGGGAAAATGTGAAAATATGATTGAAACACTTGGATAAGTGGCTACTTTCTTGCAGTACGGAAATAAACCTTGTGTTTAGTGCTCACTTTCATATTACTCCTCTCTCTCCTGTTATATACATGACCCCAATTTCAATAGCTCTGTCATGGGTTTTGTTTTTTTTAATTTTTAGAATTTTCTTCTAGAAAACTCTTACTCAT
This sequence comes from Cabassous unicinctus, assembly GCA_029593785.1. Taxonomy (NCBI): domain Eukaryota; kingdom Metazoa; phylum Chordata; class Mammalia; order Cingulata; family Chlamyphoridae; genus Cabassous; species Cabassous unicinctus. The sequence continues at coordinate 18,899 of JAQZBX010041156.1, forward strand.
GGAATTATCCAAACACCAAATCCACCTACATTACTGTCCAACTATGAAGGTACCTAAATTATTTTCATTTGCTGCATATTTTTCATAATAATCAATATAATTACACATTTATGAAAAACTAATTTGGGTGGCAGTATCACATTTGTCCAATTATTTTTTCTTTTTTTTGGATTATTCTGAAGTTTTGTTTTTTTCAATTAGAAAAGTTGTGGGTTTACAGAAAAATCATTCAAAAACCCAAAGTTCCTATATACCACCCTATTATTAACATTGGTGTAGAACATTTGTTACAATTGATGAAAGCAGTTTTTTATAATTGTACTATTAACTATACTCCATGTTTTAATTTAGGGTTCACTGTGTTGTGCACTTTTGTAGATTTTTTGTTTGAATTTTTATTCTGGTAACATATATACAACCTAAAATTTCCCCTTTTAAGCGTATTCAAATATATAATTCAGTGCTTTTAAATACGTTCACAATGTTGTCCTACTATAACTACCATCCATTAGCAAAACTTTTTCATTGATTCAAAAAGAAACACTGAACATTTTAAATCTTAATTTCCCATTTCCTACCATGCGCCATGACCTAGTAACCTATATTATAGACTCTGACTCTATGAGTTTGCTTATTCTAATCATTCCACATCAGAGAGATCATATAATATTTGTCCTCTTGTGTCTGGCTTACTTCATTCAACATGGTGTCTTCAAGGATAATCCATATGGTCGCATGTATCAGAACTTCATTCCCTTTTAAGGCTGAAAAATATTCCATTGCATGTATATATTTTATTTATCCATTCCTTAGTTGGTAGACTCTAAGCTTCCTTGCATCATTTGATAATTGTGAATAATGCCACTATGAACACTGATACGTAAATATCTGTTTGAGTCCCTGCTTTCAATTTATTTTTGATATAAACTAGAAGTGGGATGGCAAGGCCATATGGTAATTCCATACTTAACTTTCTGAGAAACTGCCAAAATATTTTCCACAGAGGCTAAACCATTTTACATTGCCACCAGCAATGAATTTCTCCATAATCTTTCCAACACTTTTAATTTTCTTTTTTTTTTCTAATAGTAGCCATTCTAGTGGGTGTGGAAAGGTATCTTATTGTAGTTTTGATTTGCATTTCCATTATTACTTCTGATGTTGGACATCTTTTCATGTGCTTTTTGGACATTTGTATATCTTTTTTGGAGAACTGTCTATTCAAGCATTTTACCCACTTTTTAATTATGTTGTTTGTTTTTTGTTGTTGAGTTGAATGATTTCTTTATATATTCTGGCTGTGTGGTTTCCAAATATTTTCTCACATTGTGTATGTTTTTGTTTTACTTTCATGATGAAGTCCTTTGAGGAACAAAAGTTTTAAGTTTGAGGAGATCCCATTTATCTATATTTTCATTTGTTGTTTGTGCTTTGGTGTAAAGTTTAAGAAACCATTGCCTAACACAAGTTCCTGAACATGTTTCCCTAAGTTTTCTTCTAGGAGTTCTATAATTCTGGCTCTTATTTACATCTTTGATCCATTTTAAGTTGGGTTTTTTATATGGTATGAGGTAGGATTCTGTATTAGTCAGCCAAAGGGGTGTTGATGCAAAATACCAGAAATTGGTTGGTTTTTATAAAGGGTATTTATTTGAAGTAGAAGCTTATAGTTACCAGGCCATAAAGCATAAGTTACTTCTCTCATCAAAGTCTGTAGCCACTTGTTGGAGTGAGATGACTGTCGATGTCTGCAAGGGTTCAGGCTTCCTGGGTTCCTCTCTTCCTGGGGCTCATTTCTCTCTGGGATCAGCTGCTCTGCTTTCTCCACAAAGCCAGCTGTAGACTATCAGGCAAACAGCTCATCTCTCTTCCCGGGGCCTCTGCTGTGTCTAATCAAGCCCTCTCTCTGCTCCTATGTATGCTTACTTCCCAGGCTCTAGCTCAAAACTCCTGCATCAAAACTCCAACTAACTCCTCTGCTCTGCAATGTAGTTTTCTCTTTGAGTCCCTGCCCACCAAGGGCTACTTATGTGGCCCAATCAAAGCCTCTGAATCCAATATAATCTAATGTGCAAACAGGCCAGTTTACAAACATAATCCATTATCTGTTTTTGTGATTCATCATTAATGCCAAACTGCTATACATTCCTTCTTCATTCCTTTGCAAACGGAGATCTACTTTCCCCAGCACCATTTGTTGCAGAGACTATTCTTTCCCAATTGAATAGTCTTTGCCCCCTTGTCAAAACTTAGTTGGCAATAAATGTGAGGGCTAATTTCTGTACTCTAAATTCTATTCTTTTGGTCTATACATCTATCTTTTGGCCCTTACCAGGCTATTTTGATTATTGTGGCTTTGTAATATGATTTAAGATAGGAAAGTGTGATCCATATAAATTTGATGATTGTCTTTTCCATTTCTTCAACAAAGCATTTATAGCTATATATTCCTCTCTGCATTGTCTTCAATGCATCCTATAAGCTTTAGTATGTTGTATTTTCATTTTCATGTGTCTCAATTTGTGTCGTAATTTCCCTTGTGATTTCCTCTTTATTCCATTGGTTGATTAAGAGTAGTGCACAGATGTCTTTCTTTTACCCTGTCTTCATTTCCCATGAACTTTCTTTCTGCCTCCCCTTCTTCTCTCTCTAGAGCCAAAATGGAAAACCTCTTTAAGGCATTGATTTACTGGATTGGAGGGGAAAAAATAGACATTAAAATTCCTTAAGGAACCTTAGCCTTATAGGGAGGAAAGATAACTCTTCTCCAGAAAGTAAAGGTTTTAGAGATCTAGCTAACTAGGCCCAACGTGTTGGGTAAGGCATGAAGCAGTTACCCTGAGGGAAAGAGTCTGCTTTGTATTAGGACTACATCTGCCACTCCCACTTCAGATAACTTGTACTTTTTAAACTATTTAACACTAACATATTCTTTCTAAAGATTCAAGTGGGATTTTCTTTTATGGTCTATGAATTGACGGACTTGACTAAGCTAGGATTTTGCAAAATAGAGTATTACACGGCGGGTTCTCTGCGGAAAGCAAAGATGACTAAGGCACTTCAGTATAATTAAGGCAAAAGGGTAAGCCCAAGGGAAGGAAGGCCCTGTAAGACAAGTCATCACAGAGAAAATGACTCACCGAAAAGCGGCTTAAATGCAAAAGGGTCTGTGGAGAAACTGCAGCCCCATTTGTCTTTCCCTGTCTCAAAAAGCAGATCAGTCAAGGACCATATGTAAAGAATCCAGTGAGGAAAATATGAAAGCCTGAGTTGCTCTAAGGGGAATGAAGGTTTGTGCACACATTGGTAATTAATTTGCACCAGCAGTGCCTTTTCACTGAGGGAGACTTAGACCCTAAGATCCTTTTCTCTGATAGCCATTTGCCACCTGGGGTTGTGTTTGGGCCATTTCCCCTTTAAACACCCTCCTAGCCTTGCCCAGATGCTGAATTTAGCTCTCAAAGAAGAGGATGAATCATTAAGCCAGGGGAGATTCCACCCTTTGAGGGATTTCCTCACTCTGAAGGAGAAGAGGGCGACTCTAGTGGGTTTTCTACTAAAAGATAGCAGGGCCTGTGGGCTGGCTCGGACACTGCTCCTCTTCTTGTCTCCCCTGGCTGCTGCCCACTCTGTCAGGTCCTG
>JAQZBX010041157.1:0-22239 GCA_029593785.1 Cabassous unicinctus
GGATCGAACCCAGGTCCCTCCATATGGAAAATGGACGCCCAACCATTTGAGCCACATCCGCCCCCTTCTCTGTATTGTTTTGTTTGCTTGTTTGCTTGTTTTCTATTTCATTCATCTCCACTCTAATCTTTGCTATTTCCATCCTTCTGCTTGCTTTGGCTTTAGTTTGTTCTTTTTCTAGTTCTTCTAGTTTTGAGGTTAGGTCTCTGATTTGAAGTCTTTCATCTTTATTAATGGAAACATTTAGAGATATGAATTTCCCTCTCAGCACTACCTTTGCTGCATCCCATGAGTTTTAGTATGTTGTATTTTCATTTTCTTTCACCTCAAGATATTTCCTTATTTTGCTTCTGATTTTCTCTTTAACTCATTGGTTGCTTAAATATGTTGTTTAATTTCTACCTATTTGTGAATTTTCCCTTTTTCCCTCTGTAATCAATTTCTAGCTTCATTCTGTTGTGGTAGAAGAATATACATTGTACAGTTTCCATTTTTTTAAATTTATTGAGACTTATTTTGTGACCTAACATATTATCCATCCTGGAGAATGATCCATGTGTGCTCAAGAAGAATGTGTATCCTGTTTTTGTTGTGTGCACTCTTCTACACATGTCTGTTTGTTGCAGTTGGTTTAGTGTATCGTTCAAATTCTGTACTTCCATATTGATCTTCTGACTAGATATTTTATCCATTATTGAGAGTGATGTGTTAAAGTCTCCTTCTATTAATGTAGAACTGTTAAGTTCTCCCTTCAAATCTGTCAGTTTTGCTTCATGTATTTTGAGACTCTGCTGTTGGGTGCATATATATTTATAATTGCTACATCTTCCTGTTGAATTGTCCCACTTAGCAGTATATAACAACCACCTTTGTCCCACATAACTGTTTTTTACTTAATGTCTGATTTATCCAATATTAGTAGAGCCACCCCAGCTCTCTTTTGGTTACTACTTGCATAGTATATTTTTTTCAATCCTTTCATTTTCAAACTGCTTGTATCTTTCAATTTAAGGTGAGTCTTTCAGACAGCATATAGCTGGGCCATAGTTTTTTATCCATTCTGCCAATCTCTGCCTTTTGACTCGAGAGTTTAATCCATTTACATTTAAAGTCACTACTGATAATACAGGACTTTCTTCTGCCATTTTGCTACCTAACCTCTGTAAGTCTTATCCTTTTTTTGTCACTGAATTTCATTAATGCCTACTTTTATACTGATTTGTTTTTTTGTGTTGTACCATTTTGAGTGCCATCTCATTTCTATCTGGATATATTTTTCATCTGTTTTCCTTGTAGTTACCATGGGTTTAAAATTTAACATCCTAAATATATAGCAATCATATTTGGTTTGATACCAACTTAACTTCAATAGCATGCACATATACTTTTTCTATACCTCTCTGTTCCCCCCACCATTTTTTGTACTATTACCACTTATATTTTTGTACTTTGTATGCCCAAAAACAGATTTATCATTACATTTGCATTTGCATTTTAGCGCCTTTAGGAAGTAAGAAGTGGAGTAATATACCAAGCAATACAATAATACTGGCATTTAGAATTATCCACCCCTGTTCTTGGGGAATAGGATTTTTATACCCCTTTTTTTATATCACTAGCAAGATATCCAGAGACTAGACCCCATAGTGGCCTGCTGAGAAAATGGAGGGTGGGCACCAGTAGCCACTGCATGGAAAAAACAATTTACAGTTCTTTACTGTAATTTATCAGCCTCTTCCTCCCACTCTTCCCTGGATGCTTCCCTGGATATTTCCTGGTGGTCTTCTGGCCTCTGGAGTTTTAAAATAGTTATATCAGACAGTTCCTGCCTGTGTAATAGTTGTTTTAGTGAAAAGACTGAGTCCTGGAGCTCCTTACTCTGCCATCTTCCCTGGAAGTTCCCTCTATGCTTAATTTTTAATCAGTTAAGAATTTATCTTGGATTAAATCATGAAGTAGGAAAGCTAACTTAATAGTTTCCCAGGTGATTAGCCAGTTCCTGAAAAATCATTTATGGAATAACCTACCTTTTCCTCTTCAATTTAAAATAGAAACTTTGTTACATACTAATTTTAAAATATATTTGTAATATCTATTTATGGAATTTTTAAGTATTTCTGTTTTTTCTTTCATCTACTTATCCACCAGTAAAAAATATTTAAGCTATGTTTACTGTATAAATGTGTTTTGATATCTGGTATAATTGATGCCCCATTATTCCTATTTAACATTTGTTATTATTGTTCTCATTGTTTATTCTCTTCGATAATTATTTTTAAGTTAAAAAAGATAATGTTTGGATTATGTGTTCAAGGAGTAATATGTGTGCAACCTGCTCTCAAATGTTTGGAAAATCGATAGATGGATGGATATACAGATAGACAGAGAGAGAGAGAGAGAGAGAGAGAGAGAGAGAGATGGAATGATATGTTGAAAGTGGAAAAATGTTGGAATTGGTGGATCTGGGCATCCACGGGGTAGAAGTATGTTGGAGTTCTCTGTATGGGGTCTTTATCATTTTTTCAACTGTTCTGTAAGTCTGAAAGCATTTCAAAAATAAAAATCTTTTAAAATGTTTGGATTTTGGTTGGAATTGTGTTAAGCTTATAAATTAATGTTAGCAGAATTGATATCTCCCCAATAGTGAGAATTCTTATCCAAAAACACAATCCCCCATTTGTTTAGCTGGTTTTAAATTTTTGTAGTTTTCTTTATTTAAGTACTTCTATTCTTGTAAGGTTTTTTCCCACCTAATTATTGTATATTTTAGATGGCTGTTGTGAATGTTAAGAAAACTCTTGATTCTTTAATGAGCTGTTTTACTTAATACTTTTGTTAATTCCAAAGAACTTTTCATTGGTTTCTTGTACTTTTCCAGGTGACCAATTATATAATCCAGAAATAAAGATAATTTTGTCCCCTTATTTAATATTTTCACCTCATTATTTTTCATGTCTAATTGCTTATTATTTTCAGAATAATGTTGAACAATAATGATGAAAGAAAAAAACTTCATACAAATATTAGCATTCTTTTCTAGTTTCATACTTTAATAGGAATTAATATTCTCTAAGAGCTTTTGATGGGCCAGGCACTCTTTTAAGCAATTCGAGGTTTAACTTATTTAACCCAACCAATAGCACTATGATGTCTGATAAGCCCTATGCCTGTTTTTCTGGGAAAGAAATTGAGACACAGAGACATTGAGTAACTTGTCCAAAGCCACACTGCAACAAATAGGCAGAACCAAGGCTTGACATAGGGCATTCTGATGAGCAGGGTAGTGATGTCCTCCATTGTATTATAGCATAACTCTCTCCTGTAGTGGATTGGGATAACAAACAGGTAGAAGAGGCTCTACTAGCCTCAGCAGTCTCTATCATCTCATACTACCAACACCAGACTACAGAGGACAAGTTCCCACTGGGCTCCCTACTGTCAGCAGGTATGAAAATATTCCAGAAGAGCAGAGGCCAGGTAGCAGCAGTTAACAATCAGAGACTGGATTGAGGCATAATTATCATAGTGGACAGCAAGGTCAAAATGGGAGCTGGGGCTGCCATGGTGTTCCTAGGGGCAAGATAGATGGTTAAACAACAAGGATATTGCTAGATATATATAATCCTGAGATTAAAAGCAGATGAGCAGAAAGCTGATGTCAGCTACCCCAGTGGAAAGTCATGATCCCTCACCCAGTTTCCAGTCCCAGGCCAGTTCTTAGATCTAGATCCAATCATTTAGATATGCTAGGTCCCCTTGGGGAAAGCTCTGAAATGCCACAGCAAGAGAACACAGTATTGATACCCCCAGTTCTTCCCAAAACAACATAAAGCCATTTACCTGAGTTATTGTTCACTAGAGACAAGAGACGATCCATATTATTTTTCAAGGGCTATTAGATATAGAGTCTGAGTTGACTCTGACACTTGGGGACCCAAAACACCTCAGGGCCTCCTCCTTATAGAGAAGTCATTGAAGTTCAGGGGTAAGCAGAGCCTGGGGTAAGTAAGGCCCAAGTCTGTCTTAATATGAATCCAAATGAGTTTGCAGACCCTCTCTATGGTTATTTCCTTAGTTCTCAAGTGCATAATCTGGATGACTATGCATTTGTTGAATCTCATATTGGTTCCCTGACCTCTAGGGTAAGGCCATGTACTAGTTATTAAGCAATTGTCTCTCAGCTCCCAGCCTACCCTCTATATTCTTTTTTGTGATGCTGGGACTGGGACTCCACAAACCATATTTCTGCTTTGCTTCATGTTCCTGTTGGCATCACCTCAGTGTCATTTCTTACCCTGGCATTGGCAGTTTTTTGCAGTCACAGCAGCTGAATCTCAACCCTATAAATCTTTTTATTTTTTTTATTTTTTTTGTGCGAACTTTAAAAGTCAGAGTCAGGATAGAGTAAACTTAACATGGTACAGAGGTGTATTTGAGTGGTACAAGGGCTGGACTGTAGCAGATGCTGTCAGTGCTCTGCCCATATCTCCTCACCCTTAACGCTTTAGAGCACGCCAATCTTCTACCTGTCAGCACTTAGATTTATTTGCCTGAGGGTTTTCTCTGGTCTAAGGGAAATTATACCATCCCCCCCAAGAGCAGTCTTCAATGAATAACTGATGGGACCTGATGTATAAAAATCCCAGCTCCCCCACCTACCACCTATAAGGTGGTATATTTGTTTCCTATGGTTACTGTAACAAATTACCACAAAATTGGTAGCTTGAAACAATGGAAACTTATTCTATCACAGTTCTGGAGGGCAGAGGTGAAAAATCACTATCATTGGGCTGAAATCCAGGGGTCAGCAAGGCTGTGCTCCCTCCGGAGGCCTTAGGGGAGAATCTGTCCCTTGCCTCTTCCAGATTTTGGTGGCTGCCAGCATTCCCTGGCTTGTGGCCGCATCACTCCAATCTCTGTCTCTGTGCTCACATCACCTCCTCCTCTTCTATGATCAAATCTCCCTCTTATAAAGATACATGTGTTTTCTTTAGGGTCTACCTGATAATCTAGAATAATCACACCCTCTCAAGACCCTTAACTTAATGACATCAGGAAATTCCTTTCTTTTTTTGCCATCTAAGGAAGCATTTGCAGGGTCTAGGGATTAGAATGTGAACATCTTTTGCAGGGCCATTATTCAGCCTACCACAGATAGGATAACTCTGATGCCCATGTTTTACACTGGCATTCTAAGTTCACCAGAGGGATTAGACTCCAGTTACCTACAGTGGTAACTTGCTTGATAATTAACCTTTATTTGCTCCCATCTCTTCCCTGTATCACTTACTCCCTACCATGCTGTCCTATGAAGCACTTCCAAAATGCTTTGATGCCTGCTTCTGGGAGAACACAAACTAATGTAAATGACTATACATACTGAAATATAGACAGTCTCTAATTAACAACACACTCTTTTTTAATAAAGTTTTATTGAAGTATATCATTCATACATGAACATATATAAACAATAAGTGTATAGTAAAAATTGTGAACTTACATAACAAACATGCATATCATCCTATAGAGCTCCCATACATCACCCCACCACCAATACCTTGCATTGCTGTGAAGCATTTGTTACAAACTATGAAAGAGCATCATCAAAATATTACTACTAACTATAGCCAATATCTTACATTTAGTGTATTTTCCCCCAACCCACCCAATTATCAACACCCAGTATGAGTATTATATATTTGTTATAGTTCACAAGAAAACATTATCATATTTGTATTATTAACCACAGTCCACCTTCCACCACTGGATTCCCTGTGTTGTACTGTCTCATGCTTTGTGCAATCCATTCAAAGTATACACTCAGTGGCTCTCATACCAACAGCACATTCTTAATTCCTTTCCATTGTTGTCTGGGATTGTTCTCTTTTATGCAGAAAAATGAGTTAGTGGGCTAGGAAGTGATGGGAGGAGAGTACTTTGGCCCTTATTGGATCAATACCTTCAAGGTAAGACAACTACACTATTTTCTGGTGGGCACAAATTCTGGGTCTCTGCTTAAGGGAGGTGATAGTGGGAAAAATACTGTCTTCCTACATTTTTCAGATGTCACTTGCATGATCTAAAACCTGGGTAGGCCATAAGTCATTCTTTAAAACTATTCCTTTTGCCTCTTATATATTGAGTAAAGATTCCTCCAAGATTCTGGCCTCTGTTGGGTATCAGTATTCCTTTTGGGCATCATTGTGATTTTCCACATTTTCTCAGTGTGGCAGTTTGATATTATTTATGAATTCCAAAAAGAGATATGATTATGTTTGTAAACTGGTCTGTTCCTCAGGGCATGATAACCCTTTGATTTTATTAGATTCAGCTGAGATGTCTGATTAAATTATGTTAAGATTAGGGCTTTGATTCAACCATGTCATTAGAGTGTGACTCAGCATTGAGTGTCCGCTTCCTTGGTAGACTGATAAAACAGACTTTCACATGGAAATATACACACAGAAAAGAATAACACAGAGGATCCTGTGCCCTGGGAAGAGAGATGAGCCTGACAGTTTACAGCTGAACTTGTGAAAATAACAGAGCAGTTGAGCCCAGAAAGAAATGAGCCCCAGAGGAAGAGAGATGAGCCCTATGCCAGCCTACAGCTGAGATAGGAAGAAGCTGGGACCACAGAGCCTTAAGAGGAAAGAGGAAGGCTGAATCCTTGCAGACATCACCCGCCATCTTGCTGCAGCATGTGGCAACAGACTTTGGTTGAAGAATTACCTCTTATGGTACCTTGATTTGCACTCTTTAGGGCCTTGTGACTGTAAGCTTCTACCCCAAATAAATACCTCTTATAAAAGCCAACAGATTTCTAGTACTTTGCATCAGCACTTCTTTGGCTGACTAATACACTCTGTCTCTTTTTCTGTGCTTTCATAGGTATTTTAATGAAAGCTGAATGAGACTGCATGGTGGGAGCTACTGGCCATATGATATTCTATTCTGAGCATCTACAGTATCCTATCTCAAGAAGTAGTGAAGTGATAAATGGAAGATGGAATTCTAAAGACTCATGAAGTCCTTCCTCCTGGAATAAAGCAGTCTTTCCATGTACATCCACAGTGAAAATGTATTGCCAGTAATAAGAAGGTGCATCATTTACAGTACTGGAAATTCATGAATTTGGTGAGAGAGAGGGAGAAAGAGAGAAAGAAAGAAAATGGTGGGTCTACATGTCAAAGAGGTTTTAAGTCATAATAGTTTCTCCAGAGACCTAAACTGGTCATTCAATAATGCTTAGAATATATTGAGAAGGATTAGAAAACGATTTCATTTAATAGTCAGCATTCCCAACTATTTCATACTGCACATGACATTTTAATGGCCAAACAATCACAGTGCTGCAATAAATTCTGGGAGTATAGGGGTTATTTTCCTTTTGGTCTGGGTCATTATTTGAGTGATTTTTCATTGGTTAAGTTTCATTATTATCTAGGTGACACTTCTTATAGTAATAACCTTGCTTTGTTCCCCATCTTGTCATATTTATCTTTCCTGACCAGCTGCCATTCACACTATGACCCTGTAATAGTAGCTAGTCTGCCCTGACCTTTGCAGCTAGTAAACCCAAGGGGACCAATGAGCTACCAATCCACATCAACTCTAATGAGCTATCTCCAATGGCTGTAAGAGAGCAGCAGTCTTTTGTCATCTTTTCATGGTAAAAATCAAGAGAAAGTTAACCTTAAGCTGGAAGATAAAAACCAAAAGGAAAACACTTTGGAAAATCCAAGGAGTTTCTCAGCCAGACAGAAATCCCATTTTAGCACTTCCAAAGCCTTGCAGTGTGACTGTGAACATTTACTCTGGGGGTGGTGATATTGGTTTAAGGATTCAAACATATATTCCATGGATCTACCCAAAAGGTGCTAAGAAGTGAAGAAACATAAGACCATATAAATGAGCCATGGCTAGCAAATAGGATGCATTACACAGTTTAATATAAAACATTTAGGTCACCCAGATATCTAATCTCTGTGAATATCATAAGATATTGACTGGGACTGTGTTTTGAAAGCATGTCATGATTATATCTTTGTATTCAGCAACGAAATTCTCATGAACAGTTTAGTTAACATTAATGTGAATTTTAAGATTACCTGGAGAGGTCATCTCAAGCCTCAGCCTGAGATTCTTACTCACTTGGTCTAAGATGGGACTTGAGAATTTGCATATTAAGCAAATATGGTCCAAGTTTATCCTGAATTCTGCTTAATAAATTTCCAATGAATAGACACCAAAACTGAGAATTGTAGGGAAAACCAAAACTTCGCCACAATTTAATATCATCACCAATGGGACACAAATATGCAAATAGAGCATCTGGGATGTCAGGATGAGACAGGCTATTGCAGTCCATAAGCCATATGGCTGTTAGAGCTTTCATCACATTTTCCAACTGGCCCATTTATATCCAAACTGCTTTCAATTTAAAAATTATCCCCAAGAATAAGAAGGCAAGATTATTCATTGAGCACCTACCATTTGCCTAAGACTGTTCTAGTTTTTATTATAGGAAATTCAGAAGTAGAGTAAGATATGGTCCCTGACCTCAGAGAAATAAGAGAAATTACATCACACACACACACAAACCCTGAAGTCAGAAAACAACAATGGAGTTCTAACTTGGGCCCTGACCTTACTAAGAGAGATCCATTCAGGTTCCATGCTGGAGAAGTCTTCCTGGGGAGGAGGTAGGAGTTGACCTGGATAAAATTTGGATTGAATTGGAGAAAAGAAGGAAAAACAGGAACAATTACATGGTACTTGGAATGAGCAGATGTGTCAGAAGTCTAAGCCAAATGCATCACAGTCCATCAGCTTACTGAATTCATGCACAGGCCTCAGGTGTCATTTAGCTTTCCAAGTGGGAATTATGCCAAAATTGCAACCTTCAGAGTAATTCTGGGGAGTAAAAATGTAGGTGGTTGGAAGGAGGACTGATTTGGGATGGCTCTGAGTCCACGCCTGGGTCTGCCATTTGCATGCTGAGCTGCAGTGACCACACATTTGACCTCACTGTGGCTTGGTCTCCCTTCTCCCCTTTCCTCCAAGGGGGGCCAATACGGCTTACCTCACAGGGGTCTCTTGGAGTTCTAAATAAATGATGGAGGCACCTGCAAACAGCTGAGGAGAAACCCATAAAAAGGAAGTTTGGGAATTTACATAAGCAAGAGTAAATAGTGAGGGTAACCAGAGAGAGGTGCTACCCATGCAGCATGGAGCTGCTGCAGCTGGCAGAGCCGAGGGGGCCTAAGGTCTGGAATGAGGAAAGAAAGCCAAGTGCCCATTTCCAGCAGTCACTACCCGAGAGGAAGGAGGGGCATTCTAAGCCCCAGATGTGAGCAGAACAACACCAAAGCCAACATCTCAAAAAGGAGCCTCAAGACAAGCTTACAGTTATACTGAGGAGAGAGGATGCTTTTGACAGCAGTGTTTAAAAGGGTCTTTGGAGTCTGTTGCCAGCCTCCAGATTCCCATCCCCTCCTTACATGCAGAAGATTTTCATGTCGCTCCCATCAATACAAAAGCAGACTTAACCCTCATCCCTATCCCACTCCTATGTGGGAAACAGACCTCAAAGGGATTTAAGTACAGGAAGGACAAAACAGATCATACAAATGTCTTTATAAAAGAAAAGCTTTGTTTCACCTGCTGTACATCTCAAAGAGAGTATTTCAAAAAGCTCTCAAACTGAATTTTTTAAAAAAATCTTAGGCACAAAACATCAAATGTTATTTTTCAGAAATTAATCTGGAGGAGAAAGTCACAGGCAGTAACACGGTGACATTTGCCATCCTTTGGGGTGTTGTGTACTACCTTTGAAAGTATTACTGGGTTTGCAATTGGGTATTATCACCAGGTAAGTGGGATGCCTGGGTTAATTATATCTTATTGGCCAAAGAAAGACTCACTCAGTATGTTCAGGCATAAATGCCCCCAGTATTGCTTGGAAATCTTATCTGTAATTTGAGACCCATGAGCAATGGCTTGACAGGCTCTGCATTAAGTGGACCCTCATCTGTCTACACATTTCCAGATGGAACCAAAGACTCTGGACTTCTATCAAAGGACCTACCCACAAATTGTCAGTTGAATAGCTGATGAGCTTGGAGCACTTGGGGTTTGGGACCTTCACACAACAGTTGTCAAGCTGCATGTTCGTCTTAGGGCCGAAAGGGAAGACCCCATACTGAACACTGCTGTCACCTCAATCATTTATTTGCTCATCCATCATTTCTTGGCATGTAGCATGTCTTGCACTAAGACACATGGTTGGAGACACCATGGAGGACAAGCTACTGTTAAAAGAAATAAAACAAAATATAGTTACGACGGCTAAGTGATCTAAAACGGAGTCGGGAGGTCATTCTGGAAATTACTGAAAGGCAGGTCTCAGCCAAATATCACAAACTGCCAAAGGATGCAAAGGCTCAAGCAACAATGCTCCTCAAACCCTGAGGACATCCGGACACCATAATCAAACCACGAGATAGAGAGCTCAGTTAACTCACCTGAGGACAGAGTCCCCCAAATATCCACCAACCCCAAACAACTTGTGTAATCTTCTTATTCTCCTTTAAAAACCCTTGCCTAGAAGCCAAGATGGGACACGATTTGGGCTGCTACCTGAATCTGTGCTCCCCGAATTCTAAGACACCAAATAAATGTCTTTATTGTCTTGCAGTTTAGTTTGTTATTTCTTGGTTGACACTACATTAAAGAGTTTCTCGTCTAACCTGAGAGCAATGGGGAACCATTGAAAGATTTCAGGCTGGGAAGTAAATTCCTTAGGTATGAATTTTATAATTTCATCTGACCGCAGTGTGGGGAACAGATAATGGGAGAGGCTGACAATCTGCCGCCACACCTGGAGAGGGCATGGCAATCCTGGGAGCCCTTGGGACAAATGCATAAACAGTATTGATAAACCAGGGGTTTGGGACTCATAATATATAAACATGAAATTTGTAACAAGACTATATAAAGGTGGAGGGACAGAGGGTTACAGGAACATAGCTCCTGTATAATATTGGTATCAAAGTAAAGGAGACTGTTATAGATTTAGGGTGTTAAAATATAAGCCCCATGGTAACTATAAAGAAAATATCGGAGAATATACAAACTCATAGAGACTGAAATTAGGGTACACGTTGCCGGGGCAGGGGGAGGCAGGGTGAACTGGGAGTTAATACATAATGGATGTAAGGCTTCTGTTTGGGAAGATGGGAAAGTTTTAGTAATGGAGGGTGGTGAGGATCCCACAATATTGTGAATGTGATTAATCTCATTGAATGGTATGCTTGAGAGTGGTTGAGATGGGAAAGTTTATATTGTATATATTTTCCTGCTATTAAAAAATAAAAAAGAACACTAAAGAGGCAATGACAATTAAATACAATACATGATCTTGGATGGGATCTAGCAAGGGAGGAGCAAAGGTTCACAGGGACATTATAGGGGCATATGAAAAAATTGTAATACAGACTGTAAGCTTTATATCAATGTTAAATTTCTTGAACTTGATAACTGTACTTAAGGTGGTTACATGAGTGAAATCCTTGTTCTTAGGAAATGTACATGGCAGTATTATGTGTTCAATGAACATGATGCATACAACCTACACTCAAGTGTTCAGAAAATGGATGATTGATATAGATAGATAGATGATAGATAGATAGAAGAGAGAGAGAGAGAGAGAGAGAGATGGCAAATGTGGCAAAATGTTAAAATTGGTGAAACTGGGTGTATGGGGGATAGAGGTAGATTGGAGTTCTCTGTATGGTGCTTGTATTATTTTTGTAACTGTCCTGTTAGTTTTAAAATGTTTCAAAATAAAAAGTTAAAAAAAAAGAACAGTGGGGCTTTTTCTAAATTACTGAGAAAAAAGACAAGTGGGATTTCTAGATATTACATATGCCTTCAGGTTTCAGTGATTTAAATCTCCTTAAGGAGATTACCCTGATGCCACAGAAGCTAAATCCTCTGACAGTAGAGCTTCAGGTATTGTGCTATCAAGTCAGAGTTAAGAAAATTCAGCCATCCAGGTAGAGTTAGGCAGATGTGTCTGAAACAAATGTATTCTCTTCTTTTTTTGTTTTAAAGTAAGGCCTAGGCAGTAGAATATTTACCACCCTCCATTTAGTTCCTGAAAATCTGAGATTAGATGGAATCATCAGTAAGCAGTTCAGCAACTGATTATGAGGTTTCCTAACTTCCATTGTGAAGAAGAATGGGAGCCACAGAAAAAGGAAAATAGTGGAAGGTGATATTAATAAGTAAGGTGATTGCTATGTTAGTCAGAATATACCAGATTATGCTTCAGTAACAAGAATTTCTGGCTTTTTAGTGAATTAACCCAACCAAAGTTTGTCACGTACACAAAAGTCTTCTGTGGGTGTATGTCAGCTCTCAAGGTCAACTCCCTTCCAAGCCAGGCTGATGAACCCTGCAAAATAAGCACCATTTTGTAGCTGCATCATCTGGAACATGAGGCCTCCACTGGCACTATGCTAGAGGAAGAGAAGCTAGAGAATCATAAGGGAGTTTTTCACTGCCTCAGCCAGGAAGTGACGTGTCACATTTCATTGGCCAGAATGAGTCACAAGGTCCTGCCAAACTTCAAGGGAGATGAGAAGTATAGTTTCCCAGAAGTAGGAGCATGAAAATGCCAAACAGTGAAAACTGCCAGACAGAAAGAAACATTCCTGATCATTAGGAACGAGTTTTGATTGAAACAGTTCCCAACTATATCGTTAGAGCTGGACCTCAGGATGCCACTCACCCTCTTCTCCTGAGATCTGGCGGATGAATCATGCACAGAGAAACCACTAGACAAATGAAAATGGAGTATCTAGTGATCAATGACTGGACAAGCCCTATTATGCCAGCATGAAACTTGGTGAGAGCTGGATAGAAAACATAACTTAGGCTGGAAGCTGAAATGGGCTTCCTTCTTCCTTCTTCTTCCTCCCTGAACTTAAATCTTGGGAGAGAAAAAGACTGACCTATTGACCCATGGGCAATGGCGGTGGGCCTGGCTCACCCCCTGGACTAAGGCCCAACAGAAAAAACTGGGAGGATGACTGGGCTCTGGGTGGGGAGATGTGGCTAGTCTACATGGGCAGGATGTGGAGAAGACCTTCCTGCATCGGAGCACAGAGAAGAAAAACATAGTGCCTGAAGCTACGTGTTTTAGACACAGAGACCCTGCCCACAGGTAAATAGGGCCTGGCGAGTGTCCAGACACTAACCAATCAGATTGACAGCTAAGGAGGATCATCTTAAGGGAGCTGTGGAGTCTGATCCCAGATGGGTCCCCTCCGTCATTTCCTTAAGGGAAGAAACAGGGCAGAATTCCACTCCTCTATGGGTTAAGGCCAAAATGTAAGTGTGGTGGGAGGGGGAGCAGTTGGGTGGATAATAAAATAACATGGGATTGGCATCTACTTGTGATACCCCTTGCTTCCTCCTCCACCCTGGCCAGCCTCTTCCCCAGCCTGTGTGACCAAGGTCTTTACGGGTCTGAGGAAGGTAAAAAGAGTAGGATCCTAGCCTAAACTCCACCCGAACCCTAGTCTAATGCCCACCTCCTCCATGAACCCTTCTCTTATTATTCCAGAGCTCAGTGAACTTGGAATAAATTTCATCTGTTCTGTCTGCTTGGTTCTAATTATATTTTGCCTATGACCTAATTGTTATCAGTGGGGTGCACTCATATTTCTTTCTCATGCTTCAACATTTTCTCTCTCCAAGTACAGAAATAATTCTTGGTATCTTCCACAATGCATAATGCATGACAGGTATTTAATATATATCAGTTGATGTCACCTTTATTGAATGCCTATTCCATGCCAGGCACAATAAAAAAGTACTTTACATTTATTCTATTATTTAATTCTCAAACAAAGTAAGTGTTATTATCTCCATTTTACAGATAAGGAAATTGAGCACTAGAGAAGATAAGTATCTTGTCTAAATTCAATTGGCTAGTCAGGGTGAAGCTAAGATTTGAACCCACATTTGTCTGACTCCAGAGTTCACACTCCTAGCCAATCTGCAATGGATGATGGAAGGAAAGTTTGCCTGCTCTGGATATTCTTACATGGTTATCTCTAAGTACAAGACAGAAATATGTTCTTCCAGTTTCATAAGTCACAGGGATAGGCTCACAAACATGAGGTAGTGAGCCCAGGCTGAGTGAACCTTTCCACAGGTAAATAGGGCCTGGATAAGACATTGGTATAGCCTCTGGGTTTATCGTAGCATAAATCTAATCCAGTGCCCTGACCACTCAAAATTAGTCTGAGCCACAGCAGCCTCCAGAAGATGGCTTCTCATTTCTCAATATGGCAGCCAAGAAAAATTATTTTTTAAGTACCAAATCTTTATAATCAACTGAACTGTTACCTGATAGTAACTGTAAAGCAAAATATCATTAGAAAAAAATAAACAAAAAGCATATATCTTGTGCTATTGCCTTGGGTTAATGAATGTGTCTGAGTTCAAAAGACTTGTGGTTTTACCTCCCCTTCACGTCTAACTTTAGTCTGTTTTCTGCCCTTTGATTTACTTGGCCAACAGCTCCCAGAGTTAATTGGCAGGGAGGCTGAGAAGCCAGGGATTGAAGCGGCTGTTGCCCACATCTCTTCTGCAAGGGTGAAGCACTCACTCATCGTGATGGATCAGTCCCTCCAGTGCACAGGGAGGGGCAGGCACACAGCTTCATTTTAGCAGGGTAATAAAGTCCAGATGGGGAATCAGTTTCCAGCTGAGGGAGCTGGCTGCACTGCTGAGAACTCCCCCAGCAGGGGCAGGAATGAAACTGACATCACTTTTGGTCACAGCGGCCTGCCTCGGTGGCCTGCCTCGGTGGTCTCTGTCACAAGCAGCAAGGTCAGGCTCTGACAGCCGGGTTCAGCCTCTTTTCCATTATTGGAGGCTCCTTCTTGGTGAAACGTGCTACCGTTGCTACATCAGCTGAAGTGGGGCTCATTTTCACTACATACTCATCAGGATCAAAATCAACCAGGCCCTGTGCTGCATGTAACAAATCTGTAGGCATTCCCGGGAGGAGAGGGTGGTGAGAATCCCTGAGTCACCTCTTTGGGTCACACAGGCCTTCTGACCTCCCTTCCAGATGGATCCGCGCAAAATAAATTAGTCCATTATACACTGTACGTCTGCCTAGAAACATCTATTCAGATAAATCTCAGCCTAAAAATAAAGCTGCTCCTTTTCAAACAAGGTAATAGGGATGAATTGTTTTGGTTTCCTGAGCTATTATCTATTAAAGAGCAAAATCTTCATTTGTATGCTAAAATATGATGAACTTAGCCCGTGTGGGCTGATGACTCATCTAGTCCAGTCAGATGCAAGACTAGCAGATGAAGCTCACAATTTTCCTTTAGAGGAATTCAGTTCTGATTTGCAGAAAAATTCACTTGTGATGCCATCACAAAGCAAAACATAATTAGAGGACTTTCATTATCTACTTGCATGCCTAAAGCTGAAGACAGTGCCAAGTTATTAAGTTTTTTTTTCTCCCTTCAGATGTAGCTTTTGGCAGGGTTTATGCCATTACAGCACCTTGCATTTCAGAATTCAAAAGGGCTGCTCAGTTTTTCATTAATTATGGGACAGTTGCTATTTATCATGATAGGGAGCCAGTAGCAAAACCTTCATTTTTTCCAGTAAAAAACCTAAAATACAATAAAATTCAATGGCATGGCCAAAGAATTGCTTAACGGAAACACTGGGTGTTTTTGTTTTTGTTTTGGCTTTTCAAACTCCTTTACGTAAAGAATGCTCAATCCAGAAGCATCTTTTTGCCTGGTTCAATACCATTCTTTAGATCTCCATTTAAATAACCCTTCCCTTTATTATATGCTTTTATACAACTAGGCAACTATTTTTCATAATACTTGCCATAATTTAAAACAATTCATTTATTTTCATGACTATTTTATTAACATCTGTCTCTCCCACTGATTCCAAGCTCTATGAGGACTGAGGCTGGACCTGCTCTTGCTCCTCACTGCAAACCAAATGCCTGGCACAGCACCTGGCTCATAAGAGGCTCACTGAGAATGGACGGATGGAACGTGAGATGGATGGAGGCACAGATGGCTTTGCTCCCTGTGTTGCACACAACTACATAGTTAAATGCTATTGTGACACTACCAAAACATCCTGCATGGTTTTCTAAACGTGATGTAAAAGTGAAAATAATGATTTCAAAATAAGAGCCAAGGTTGCCTCCCTCAGCAACACTTACTGATTGCTTGCCACTTTGTCACCCCTGCCTTAACGGAGCCCTTTGTTAAAGGGAAAAGATGACTCTTTCTTTAAACATGAACACATAGTAGGCATAATCCTTAGTCATGGAGAAGCCAGGCTACACCAAAATGTAACAGAATTCCCCATGTGGCTCCTCAAATAAGTGAGCATCTCTAAGATTGCATTGTGCCTCAAGAATTTTACGCTCGTCCTTAAATTGCCATCTCTAATTACTTCAATATCCAAAGATCTCTAATGACAATATGTGTCAGCAAGTAAACAAGGTCTCTGTAGGAAATCTCTGTGAAGAATTGGCAATAGAGGCAGCAATGAGAAAGCACATATTAAGCTTCTGCCTTCTCCCTTTGATGCAGGCTTTCCTATGCCGAAGCCTGAGCAAGCCTAAGACCCTGACAATATTGGGAGGCATGTAAAATTTGCCCTAGATCCTCCTTCACCTCTTTCTGGCAACCACCCCCACCCCATCACCTGTTTAGGTTCTCTGCACTCACTGTTCCTCTCCCCGGCTCAGTGCTCAGCCCCTGACCCCGTGGTTCAGAATGTCCTGCCCTCCGGCCACTCTCCTACCCTCCACACACCTGGCCACTTACTAAGGCTTGCTCTCCCCATCAATGTCTATGCTGTAGACCTCATCTTCCTCTGTATCAACCTTGCCTCTATCACTCAACTGGTTCCTAGAAAACCAACCCTTGACCAAGTGCTCATAATTGACGACAGGTTTATGTGGTGCCCATGTTTGCATGTTAATTAGGAGCAATATCATCTTCAAAGAGTGATTTTGCTAATGGTGGGATATCAAGTTTCAGTTTTGAGACTATAATCTACTCTAAAATTAGAATAAGCTAACCTTCCTATACGTAAGACAGCTTCATCCAACAATCCTGTAGAAAATTTTCTTTCTGGTGTAACAAAGGACCTAAGCGGCTGGTATTGCATCATTATTTTACTTCTGCAATTCCCAACACTCTTCTGCAGCTGTGGAATACTCTGAGAAGACATACAAGAAAATAAGATAAAATAAAGCAGCTGCCTGTGCCCTCAGCAACTCCCTTCAGTTCACTGACCTGGGTATTTACCAGCTCAAACTATTCCACAGAAAAGTGGGGGCTTGTCCTTTTTGTCACCTTAATATACCTCTGAGCTGAAAGTGCACAACACAACAAAACAAATTTAGCCAGGAAGTCACTACGCAACCAGAATTGGCAGACAGCAATATTCCTTCTGGAAAAACAAGAGTCATTGCTGCTATTTTGCCTGAGTGTGATTCTTTATCCACTTCTGACATCCTTGAAGGTGAGGTCCATTTCAGGCAACAGAGAACAGGGTTCATGCAAGGGAAGATGAATATTTCCTCTCTGATTCCACCAGTGGTGACTGGACAGACAGACTTGACAGTGTGAAAGACTCACTGAGGAAGGCATGAAGAGAGCACATCACTCTACCTCCATCTCTCTGCCAACACCCAGTCCAGACCCTCCTCTGCAGCAACCTCCTAACCAATGCCCTGCCACCAAACTGGGAACCCTCCCATCAATTCTCCTCACTAAAGACCTGCATGATCTTTCTAGATATAAATCAGACCACAGCCAGCTGAGGGACCAGCCTTCAGGCTCTGAGGATGTGTCTATTTGATGGTTCAGTGAATAAATGTGAATGGCTAAAATCTTGCACCAAACCCACAGAGCTTTCTTAATCTGGGAAGAAATTTGGTTGTATTTTTCACATCTCTGTTGACCAGGTCAAGGAGAAAGAGCTGGCATTTTGAACTAGATACTCATGACAACTGCACCATGTTTTTAATCACTAAAATAGTTTGTGAAACAATATCCCTCAAGGAGAGGGTGAGATCCTTAGAAGCTTTGCAGTATGGGATAGTGTCAGAGGTTTGAGGTGGATGAAAATACCTATTATATATATTACATGGCCATTTTTTTTCCCAAAAATTTAAATAGGTAACGTATTCTTATGGTTCAAATATTATCTTTTTTAATGTTAAGGTCTTAATGAAAAGAATTTTCCTCATTCCTGTCTTCTATCTACTCATTTTCTACCCTCCAGGTAACTGCTATTATTATTTTCTTATGAGTTCCTAGAGTTTCTATGCATATGTCAAGATTTTATCTTTTCTCATCCCCCTTGTAATAAAAAGTACCATATATACACATTATTCAACATATTCTTTTTTTATAGTTGTGTAGTACTTTGTTGTATGGACATATTATAATTAACAAGTCCTCTATTGATGAGCATTTGTGTTGCTTCCAATCTTTTGTTATAACAAATAGCACTGCAATGAATAATCAAGTACAAAATTCTTTTTTGCACACATGCAAATATATCTGAAGGATGAATTCACACAAGCAGAATTGCTATGTCCTTTTCCAAGCTACATTTGTTTTTATGGACATAAAAGCATCCCTGGGTCAAGATGACTGCATCAAAACAACCACATCAGTGTTTTTTATTGGGAAACAAGATAGGGAAAACTGTTTTAACAGCATTGGCTTGTGTTGGAAAAAGGGTTGGTCAACTTCCAGCTTCTACCAATCCCTTTCTTAAATGTGGTAGATGTTTATTGCTTTTGGCCACACAGAATCAAAACCCTTTAAAATGGCCTAAATATCTCAGCTTAAGTAGTGCATCTCCTGCTTACATTTTTCAGAAATCAAAGGGATCTCAGAGATGACCATAGGTAATAATATACACTGGATTCCAGCAAATGTTCAATCATTCCATTGAATAGTCAGAGACTTGACAGGAGCAAGAACTGATGAAAAGGAAAGATGTTTGCAGAAGTATACAGGTAAACACTTAAGAATTATGACCAGAGAATGAGACTCTCTATGCCCACCAAAATGCAAATGCTCACCAAAAAGCCACCAGTGTGGAAAACGTCTTGTAACATTCTATGTATGTCAGACAGCCTCCTTCCTCTGCTACTCATGTACTTACTCTATGAGCTCATGAATGAAGTAGGCAGGGGGCGTGAGATGGAGACCACGCAGGGACTCAACAACATGGGCTTCCCCTCACCAAAGCTGATCCAGCGACATTCACTGCTGAGTGCCCAATTTGCCAGCCGAAGCATCCAACCTTGAGTCCCCTTACCCTCAGTAAACTAGCCAGCCTTTTGGTTATACTAAAAGCTTCCATCATGGAGACAGCAGAGATTTTATTTACTGAAATAGATACTTATCATGGACTTGAGTTTACTTTCCTTGACCTTCATGCTTCTGCCAACACCTCTGTTTGTGGCTTGCTATATGCATTATGTACCATAATGTCCTATGTAGCAAAATCTCTGACCAAGGCAAGTCACGATGCCCTTGAGATGCCTTGATATCATATCATATACTCTATTACCCAAAGCAATTGCTCTTAGACTCTGACAGAACAGCATTTGGGAGACTGGGTTCTAATACCAGTTGGATGACCACATCTTGCAAGTTTAGTGTTCTGTCCTACATGTTACAACATAAGCCTTAAGGCAGCCATCAGCATACATTGTACTTTTCCTCACTGCCAGCTTTAGAATCTGAGGAAAGGAAAAGGGAATGATGCTTCTCATCATTACTCTTAATGATACACTCATATTGCACTATCTGAGCTCAGATGATTTAAAGATTTTTAAGATCCAAGAGAAAATATTCCCGACAGAGAATCCAACAATGGTTCCATTTGTACTGTTAGCGAAGACAGATACTTGGCAATTTTGTAATTTTTATGCCACTGGAAAAGCAGGCAAAAAATGGTGGGAATGGGGCAGCAATCGTGTGGTCTAGGGAGTTACCCGTTGCTGCTACCTTAGGGGAGAGGGTGTCAGGAAGGAGTACAGATAGGATCCAAGTGATGATGCACTGGCACATCTCCTAATACTCCCATATCCTGTGATAAAAATTAACAAGCAACTCCTACAACCATATACCATTAAGACCACCAGACTTAGCTTATCCTGGAATGATGATTTAAGACACACTCACACACACACACACACACTCACACGCACTGTGCACAAAGAAACCCAACGAGCTAAGGTGCTACATAAAGGTAAAAGGAACAAGAAAGTCTATATGATTCTTCTGCTCATATTCCCTTCCTTACAGTTTCATGGATATAATTATATACAGTTTTCCTTTTCCTTTTTTTTCCCCTTTTGCCATTGTTTTCAGGGTGTAGTAGTTGGTGGTTTACTTTACAATTTAATTCTTGGGTTGAAACATATCCAGAGAAGATTATAATAGAATTAGAGGGAAAATAGTCATTTCCCTCAGATCCTGGACTTGGGGCTGGATGTTAACCAATGTGCCCTTTTTTAACTTCTTATTTTGAGATAATTTCTAACTTATGGAAAAGTTGTCAAAGTCATACAAAGAACTCCCATGTAACTTTCATCCAGTTAACCAGTTGTTAACATTTTGTGACATTAGTTTTAGCATTCTGTCTCTCAAGAGAGAGAATATGTCTGTTTATAGTATATACAAATATATGAGATATACATGTTTTTCTGAGACATTTGAGAGTAAATTACAGACATCATGTCCCTTTACCCCTAAAGTGCATCAGTGTGTATTTTTTTAAGTACAATGACATTCTCTTGCATGACCTCTGTACAATGATCAAATTCAGAAAATGTGACATTGATGCAATACCATTATCTAATCTGCAGTCCATATTCAAAAGTCTCCAATTGTTCCATAATGTTTTTATGACAATTTCATCACCCAATTCAGGACCATACATCAGATTTAGTTTTCATGTCTTTTTAGTCTCCTTTAATCTGGAACAGTTCCTCAGCATTTGTTTGGCTTTCATTATCTTGACATTTTTGAAAGAGTACAGGCCAACTATTTTATAGAATCCCTTAACTTGGGTTTATCATTATTAAATTCAGGTTATGCATTTTTGGGCAGAAATACTATGTAAGTGATAGTGTGACCTCAGTGCATATGTGCCTTTGGCATCTCTCACTTACTTTGGGGAGCTGAGTGTTTGTTGTTTGGGGTTTGGTTTGGTTTGGTAAAAGACATAATATCAAGAGTCCTCAAATAGGTGGAAGGCTTAGACCTGCCTGCCACCACCGTGGTTGCAGGGCATAGATATTCTCTCTTCCCAGCATATGTGGCAGAGGCATGTGACTTTTACTTGGTTAATTAGGTGGTCCCATCTGGGACTTTGATCCATGGGGGAGCAATGCAAAGATGCAGGTCCAATCAGAGATTGTTTTTGTTGGTAAAGTATATTTGAGAGATCAAAAGCACCATGGAAAATGCTCAGTGATGGGGGCAATGACTGGTCACTGGTGCTGCCTGTTCTGTGATGGGATAGACTATGTTCTTGGATGCTTACTTTTCAAGCTGAGTAGCTGGAATATTTACCACTTGTATGATCTACCATTCTCTTTCCAACACATTTTTTCTGGTTAAGGTCAGAGTTGGTTTCTGTTGCTTACAACCAATAACTCTGACTGTCATATCAAATAAAGCTCCAAGGTAGGAGCCAAAAGAACTCAAAGAGCAGTTTAAATATTTGGAACAGCATCAGGAAAAGCATATGGTAATAACTATAGCTTCATGTTTACTGGAGCAAAGAAGCAGCACACAGCTTTGCTATATTTATGACCTTATTATTTTTAAAACTAGGCTTTCCATAAAGAAGGTTAACTGAGAGAAAGAGTAGCTTTTATATTCATTTTGCTCTCTCTCTGGAAAAAATACTTCTTCCTAACTAAACTCTTCTTTTAGTATTCATAGAGTATCCTTAGTGTATAATGTTTAAAGATACTATAAAACTCAATTGAGGCAGGCATCTAAAAGAAATCTTCAAGAAATGAAAGGATAGTTATTAGATAAAAATCTCAATGTTGTAAAGATGCCAATTATCCCAAATTATCCCATAAATCAATGCAACCCAATAAAAATCCTATGGGGG
>JAQZBX010041158.1:0-22441 GCA_029593785.1 Cabassous unicinctus
ATATAACTAGAAATTTATTATTTAAATTTCATCAAATATGATTAAAATTTCTTTAAAAATGTTCACAGTTCACATTTCTTCAAAAAAATGTCTGTCTTCCAGTACAGACCCAATTGCCTAAGAAATTCTTAAGAAAATTTAACTGATAAAGCAAATATGACTATAAGGCATTTATAACAATCTCTTTTTAAAATATAAAATAATTATTTCAATGTTCATATAAAATAATCAAAAGAATAAGTGATAAAAATAAAGAGAAAAGCTAGAAAAGAAAAAGTAGACTGGTAGCATAAGATCTGATGTAAAGCTTATTTTAATTTATATACTTTGGAAAACATCTAAGTCTAGCTTTCTTATAAGATGAAACTCTTCAATGTGTTAAACTATTTTAGATTACAAAGTGTAATTCTTATGTTTTGAAAGCCCACAAAGTAAAACATGAGGTGTAATAAATTTCAAAAAAATGTAGGTCTTAGCAAAATTTTTATTAACGGGTACCTGTTTAAAGTATTTGTTTTTAAATATATTTGTTTCATTAGACTTTCTTAATTTTGTATATACGTATTTCCTTGACTTTTAGAGTTTGAAATAATATAGAACTCTATACATGCTGTTATTCCACTACCCACCAATGATGTCTCTTGATCATTGAGGGTAATAGCAACTCCCATGTAGCTTTGATGGATTGACGCGATTTTCTTTGGATCTTACAATCCTAAGACATGGTGATGTAAGACAACCCCAGAAAGACTCCCTTAGGAATCAACTGATGAAAAGACAAATTTCACTTGCTTGGAACTCTGGAGGATGGTAGAGACTGGAGATGGACTCCAGAAATGCTGAATTGAACAAAATGTAAAACAATATCTGAAATCAGGTAGGAGATTTTTTCCCAGGCCCACTAGACCAGACCTGTCCACCTCATTCAGTCTCACTCAGCTTCGGAGTCGCACAGAGGCAGCACAGCCCTGGTTCCCCCTGCCACACATGCAGACTATAGAGCAACTCACAGAAGCAAGTTAGAACCCCATGCCAATCCAGGCACAGGAACCCCAATTCCTCAGAGACCCAGAGTGGAGCACAAGCAGCTGAGGAGTGCTGCATACATAAGGGACCCCAGGAGAATAAAAAAAAAGAAAAAGAGACAGTCCACAGCAGGACTGCACACTCATCCCAGTCTATGTTGGTGAGATCACCTAAATGCAAAACAGACTTTTATGAATTGACCTACTTTTCTGGATAGACACATCTGAATCCCAGGGTGGGATACCCTAACAGAGAAGAAACTGGATGCAGAAAAGCCTCACAGAAAAAAAATGATGGGGGGAATGAGCTGCTGTAAGTCAGGATGGGTTCCAGAATTGAAAAGTGAATGGAAAGGGAGGTGATGCTTGAGGAAGAGAATTTTAACAAATCATACAAGCTGGGAAGAAAATTCTGCACACACACACACAAAACAAAACAGAAAGCACAAGATTCACAGAGAAAGATGAGAGGAAAGGAAGCTTTCTCCTGGAGGTGAAACAGTTACACAAGAAGTACAATCTTAACAAGTATATTGCATATCCACAGCAAGAATCAAATGAAGAGTGAGAAAATCTGAACAATTAAACATGGGTTAGTTTAAAGATCCAGAATAACTTGGACCAAGCTTCAAACACAAAACCAATCAACAATAAAACCTTAGACAAGAGAAAGAAAATGACCTTCAGAGTTAGCCCATGAAAATAATCAGGTGCCTAGACATTAGCAAAAAATTATAAACCATACTAAGAAACAGGGAGTTATGGCTTAGTCAAGGGAACAAATTAAAACTTCAGAGGATACATAGAATTTGGAACAAATAATCAAAGAACTTCAAGCAAACCTCCTAAATCAATTCAAGGAGATGAGGAAAATATGAATACAGAGATAAAAGATATTAAGAAGTCAATATGTGAGAATAAAGAATTTGTAAGTGTAAAAGGAAACTTAACAAAAATTATGAGGATGAAATGCACAATAATAGAAATTAAAAATACACTAGAGGCAAACAGCATCAAATTTGGACAGGCATAAGAAAAAATTAGGGAACTAGAAGACAGGACAATCAAAATAACACCATCAGAAAAAAATATAGAGAAAAGAATAGGAGAATTAAGCAGTGTCTCAGAGATTTGAGTGACAGCATGAGGTACACAAACATACATGTCATGCATGTCCCAGAAGGAGAAGAGAAGGAAAAACGGATGAAAAGAATATTTGAGGAAATAATGGCCAAAATTTCCTATCTCTTATGAAAGACATAAATATACATGTCCAAGAATCACAATGTATCCAAACATTATTATGTTATCCTAATAACCTACTCCAAGACATATACTAATCAGAATGTCAAATGTCAAAGATAAAGAATTCTAAAAGCAGCAAGATAAAAGCAATTCACATACCCAAGGGATCTGCAATAAGACTAACTGCCAATTTCTCATCAGAAACCAGGGAAATGAGAAAGCAATGGTATGGTATATTTAAGGTAATGAAAGGTAAAAACTGACAGCCAAAAATTCTTTATCTGGCAAAACTGTCCTTCAAATATGAAGGAGAGTTAAAAATATTCACAAGTAAACAGAAACCGAGGAAGTTTGTCAAAAAAGACCTTTCCAACAAGAATTACTAAAGAGAGCTCTCCAGGTAAAAAGGGAAAGACAGGAGAGAGAGACTTGGAGTACTTTGAAAAATTGAAGATCTTCAGTAAAGGTAAACAAAAAAGGGTAAATGCAAAGCTCAAAATTACAGTATCCTCAATATGCAGCTCCACTCTTTAATTATTATAAGACTCAGAATACAACCGAGCAAGAAAAAAGCATATTTCCTGATAATGGACATGCAAAATATAAAAAGGTAATGTGGAAAAAAACAACATAAAGGGAGGAAACAGATGGATAGGCGAACAGATAATTTGTATGTTATTGAAGCTAACTTGATATATTTTCAAATTAGTAGGTTATAGATGCAGGTGTATAATAAAACCTGAAGGTAACTAAGAAGAACTTATTTTAAAAATATGCACAATGCATAGTGTTGGTGGTGGGTAATATATGGGAACCCTGTATGATGTTATGTATGTTTGCTTTGTAAGCTCACAAATTTTACTATACAGTTACTGTTTATGTATGTTCATGTATGAATGATAAACATCAATTTTAAAAAGTTAAAAAAGAAGTACTGGAAAAAAAAATAAAATGTTAGTACCAGGGATTTCATAGCATATTTGAACTTGAAATTGTACATGCATTCACTTAAAATATTCTGCAAAATATCTGAATTTTTATCTTACCTGTGGAACAACAAATGCAAAGTTAATTTACACTATGATTATGATTTATTTAGGTTGTTTACATCTTTTTACACAGCTGTTATAACCCACAAGAGATGCCCCAAAGGGAATACGATCCAATTATCTTCTGCTTCTAAACAGCAATGATGAAAAGAAAATAGTTCTGGAGTAAAAATCTAAAAGTTGATATTCTTAAAAATATATATACAGAAAATTAAAGGAGAATGGGATCAGTCAGATATATCACAAAAGATCAACTATAGAGAAAATGAGATTGCAATAAAGGAAAAGGGAGACAAAAAAGAGATATACCATATAAAAGCCAAAGGACAAAATGGCTGAAGTAAATAGTGCCTTTAGAGTAAAAACACTGAATGTTAATGGATTAAATTCCCCAATCAAAAAATACAAATTAGTGGAATGGATTAAAAAACAACAACAACATAATCTAATTATATGTTGTTTGCCAGAGACTTAACTTAGACTCAAAGACACAAATAGGTTGAAAGTGAAAAGATGCAAAAATATATTCCTTGCAAATACTAACCAAAAACAGAGAGCTTGGCTAGCCAACTAATATCAGAAAAAAACAGACTTTAAGTCAAAAACTGTGTTATAAGAGACAAAGAAGGACATTAGATATTAATAGAAAGGTCAATCCACCCAAAGTAATAACAATCATAAATATACATGCACCTAATAATGGTGCTTCAAAATACATGAGGCAAGCAATGACAAACTGAAGGGAGAAATAGAGACCTCTACAATAATAGTGGAGACTTCAATACACCACTCTTATCATTGGATAAAACATCTGTACAGAGGATTAATAAGGAAACAGAACTTGAATAATATGATAAATGAACTAACAGACAGAGAATGATGCACCTCCATAAAGCAAGATATACATTCTTCTCAAGTGCACATGGATCATTGTTCAGGATAGACCACATGTTCACAAAACAAGTCTCAATAAATTTATAAAGATTTAAATTATACAAAACAAATTCTCTGACTATAATGGAATAAAGCTGGAAATCAATAACAGGAAGAGAATTGTAAAATTAACAAATATTTGGAAGTTAAATAATACACTCTTAAACAATTATTGGGAAGAGGGGCAAGATGGCAGTAGAGTAAGGAGCTCAAAGAGTGAACTCGCCCTACAGGGCAGTTAGTAATCACTCAGATCTATTTAAAGCATCTGTTTGGAGGGCCCGGAAGACCAGAAGAGCATACTGCAACATCCTTGAAAGAATGGAATGAGGATACTGCCTATCTGCAGTGAAGATTCGTGAGTAGAGCAATCCATGCCATGGAGGCCTTTGCCCATCCTCCACTGGTGGCAGAAGCTACCTCAGGAGATTTTCTGTGGCTGAAGTTGGAAGCTACATTTCCCAATAATGGGGGAGGAAGAGATAGTCAGGCATAGGCTTCATCTACTGATTAGTAAATTCAGCTGGCTAAAGTATAATCCTAAGCATAGCTAAAGTTTGAACCTGTCCAAGTTGGAAAGAGGCCACTAGCTACCATTTTAACTCCACCTTTGACATGACGTGAAGCTGAGCTGATTGAAAATCACAGTGATGTTAGGGTCCAGAATCTGTTTTTTCCACCCAGATCAGATTGCAGCTCTAGCCTAAGCTCTAGCCCCACCTCTGGCAGGGAGGGAGCTTGTGGGACCTGCAACATCCGCTCTGGGCAACTGCAGGTGCTTTTGGCCAGCACAGACTGAATAATCAGACACCTGGGGCTCTATCCCTGCACTCCAATAGCATAGGAGGTGAGCTGTATTTCCTTGGAATTTCTGGACAACTTCAGGTGCTTTTGGCCTGCACAGAATGATTTACTGAGTGCCTTCAATTCTATCACAGCCCCTCCCCATAGAATAGGAGAGGGCTGATGTTTCTTCAGCCTCTCTGGGCAATTGCAGATGCTTTCATCCTTCACAGACTGCATACTCAGACACCTGTAGCTCCATCCCCAACTCCCAATAGAATAGGAGGAGAGCTGTGTTCCCTCAGGCTCTTTAGGCAACTGCAAGTGCTTTCGGCCCACGGAAATGGTTGGTTGAGTGCCTGGGACTCCACACCTAAGCCCTCATAGGATAGGAAGTGCCTGGTGATTCTTCAGCCTATCTGGGCAACTGTAAGTGTTTTTGGCCAACATGAACTGGACTATTGGACACCTCTGGCTCCACCCCCACATCCAAAAGGAAAAGAAGAAGGCAGCATCTCCCCAGTCTCTCAGGGCAAGTGCAGTGCTTTTGTCCCACATGGACTGGTTTGTTCAGTACAAATGGTTCCACACTAACATCTTAAAAGGCAGAATGAACAATATTCCTTCAGACTCTTAGGGCAACTGCAGGCACTTTTGGCCCACATGGACTGTTTTATTGATTGTCTGTGTCTTCACACCTAGCCCTCAGAGGAAAGGAAGGGAGCTGTATTTCTCAGAATCTGGTCAAATGAAGGTACTTTTGTCCTGCACATACTGGTTTGCTGGGAGCCTCTGGATCCATCTCTGCCCCTTAAAGGCAGAAGAGACAGTATTCCCTCTGCCTCTCAGGACAACTGCAGGTCCTTTTGGCCCACATGAATTAGATTGTTGGGCACTCCTGAGGGCCCATCCCAACCACTGGCAGGAGAGGAGGGGAGCCTGGTGCTACATGAGTCTACCTGGGCAATTGCCGTCAGTTTTGACCCAAAGAGCTTAGTTTGCTGCCCACACCTGCAGCTCCATCCCCATCCCAGGCAGGAGAGGAAGGGTGTGAAGCATCTTCAGCCTCTCTGGGCAACTACAGCAGTCTTGGCCTGCTTGGCATGGGTTAATATACAAGGCTGTGGCTCTGTCACTACCCTTGGCAGAGGAGAAACTTGGGAGAAGTTTCATTAATACCTGGGGCAATAAAAAAATAAGATAAAAATAAAATAAAATAAAATACAATACCTGGGGCAATGCAGGCAGCAACAACCTCCAGAGCTTTCAGTACAAACTACATCCTCAGTTTCTACTATACAACTATCAAGGAAGAAAGGACAAGAAAGCCCTAAAGAGAGAAATTGTGTCCAGAATAAATACATCTAGTAAGCCAGATGCAAAAACACCAGCAAAAAATTACAATCCATACTAAGAAACAGGAAGATATAGGCCAGTCAAAGATCCAAAATAAGCCTCCAGATGACATAAAGGAGTTGAGGCAACTAATCATAGATATTCGAAAAAAACCTTCTTAATAAATTCAATGAGATGCAACAGAGATTAAGGACATTAAGAAGACACTGAGTGAGCACAAAAAAGAATTTGAAAGCATACATAGAAAAATAGCAGATTTTATGAGAATGAAAGGCACAATATAGGAAATTAAAAATACACTGGAGGCATATAACAGCAGATTTGAGAAGGCAGAAGAAAGTATCAGTGAGCTTGAAAACATGGCCTCCAAAACCAAACATGAAAAAGAACAAATAAATAAAAGACTGCAAAAAGATTGAACAGGGACTCAGGGAACTAAATAACAGCAAGAGACATGTCATGGGTGCCCCAGAAGAAAAAGAGAAAGGCAAAGGAGCAGAAGTAATATTTGAAGAAATAATGGTTTAAAATTTTCCAACTCTATTGAAGGATATCCATGTCTAAGAAACACAACATACAACCATCTGAATAAATCCAAATAAATCTACTCTGAGACACTTATTAATCAGTATGACAAATGCCAAAGAGAAAGAGAAAATTAAAAGAGTAGCAAGAGAAAAGTGATGTATCAAATACAAGGGATACTCAATAAAATTAAGCACTGATTTTCTCATCAGAAACCATGGAAGCAAGAAGGCAGTGGTATGATATGCAACAGAAAAACTGCCAGCCAAGAATCTTATATTCAGCAAAAAATGTCTCTTAAAAATGGGGGTAGGTTTAGAATAATCAAAGATAAACAGAAACTGAGAGAGGTTGTAACCAAGGAATTGATTTTGTTGCAAGAAATACTAAAGGGAGTGCAACAGCCTGAAAAGAAAAGACAGGGGAGAGAGACTTGGATGATAGTCCAGAAACAAAGATTATATTAGTAAAAGTAACTAAAAGTATAAAAAGAGTGGTGAAAATAAAATGTGACAGATAAAACATAAAAGTCAAAATGGGGGAAGTAAGTAATACCTTTACAGTAATAATACTGAATGTTAATGGATTAAACTCCTCAATCAAAAGAAACAGAATGGTGGAATGGACAAGAAAATATACACTGCCTACAAGAGATTCACCTTAGACCCAACAATACCAATATATTGAAATTGAAAGGCTAGAGAAAGATATTCCATGCATGTAGTAAACAAAACAAACAAACAAACAAACAAAAAAAGCTAGAATAGCTATACTTGTATCAGATGAAATAGACTTTAAAAGTAAAACTGTTATTAGAAACAAGGCTGGACATTATATAATAATACAAGGGGCAATTCACCAGGAAGAAATGACAATCATACATGTATATGCACATAACCAGGATGCCCCAAATTACATGAGGCAAACACTGGCAAAACTGAAGGGAGAAATAGATGTCTCTACAATAATAGTTAGAGACTTCAATGCACCACTATCAGCATTGGATAGAACATTGAGTCAGAGGATCTTTAAAGAAAAAGAAAGCTTGAATAATATGGTAAATGGACTAAACTTAATAGACACATACAGAACATTGCACCCCCAAACTGCAAGATATACACTCTTCTCAGTGCTCATGGATCTTTCTCGAGGATACACCATATGTTGGGTCACAAAGCAGATCTCAAAAAATTCAACAAGATCAAATTATACAAAGCACTTTCTCTGATCATAATGGAATAAAGCTGGAAATAAACAACAGGAGGATAAAGGGAAAATTCACAAATATATGGAAGTTAAATAATACACTATTATATAATCAGTGGGCCAAAGAAGAAATTGCAAGAAAAAGAAATAAATATCTCTAGATGAATGAAAAAGAGAACACAACATATTAGAACCTATGGGTTGCAGCAAAGGTAGTGCTGAGAGGGAAATTTAAAACCCTCAATGCTTACATTAAAAAACGATAAATAGCTAAAATCAATGACCTAACTACACAGCTGGATGAATTAGAAAATGTATAGCAAATGTTCCCAAAGCAAGCAGAAGGAATGAAATAACAAAGACCAGAGCAGAAATAAGTGAAATTGAGAATAACAAGAACATCATCAACAACAACAAAAACAATATAATTAACAAAGCTAAGAGTTGGTTCTTCGAGAAAATTAACAAAATTGACAAACCCTTTACTAGACTGACAAAGAAAAAGAGAAAGAAGATGCAAGTAAATAAAATTAAAAAATGAAAATGACGACATTACTACTGACCACAAAGAAATAAAAGAGATCATAAGAGGACACTATGAACAACTGTATGCCAACAAACTAGACAATGGAAAAATTCCTGGGAACATATTAACAACCTACACTGACCTAGAAGAAATGGAAGACTTCAACAAAACAAGTAAAGAGATTGAAACAGTCATCAAACCACTCCCCAAAATTAAAAACCTAAGACTAGATGGTTTCACAGGTGAGTTCTACCAAGTATTCAAAAGAGATTGAATACCAAACCTGCTCAAATTCTTCCAAATACTTAAACAAGAAGGAAAGCTACCAAACTCATTCTGTGAAGCCAATATCACCCTAATACCAAAGCCAGATAAAGATATTATGAAAAAAGAAAATTACAGTAATACCTCTAATAACTGTTGATGCAAAAATCCTCAACAAAGTACTTGCTAATCAAGACAAGGATGCCCACTGTCACCACTGTTGTTAAATATAGTTCTAGAAGTTCTACCTAGAGCTATCAGGCAAAAATAAATAAATAAATAAATAATAAAAAATAAAAGAGATCTAAATCTGAAAGGAAGTAAAACTTTCATTATTTTCAGATGATATTATCATATACCTAGAAAATCCCCAAAAGTCTACAACAAAGCTGCTAGAGCTAAGAAATGATTTCACCAATGGCAGGATACAAGATTAATATGCAAAAATCAGTAGTGTTTCTATACACTAGTAATGCACAATTCTGAGGAGGAAGTTAGGAAAGAAATTCCATTTAAAATAGCCACTAACATAATCAAATATTTAGAAATAAAATTAACCAAGAATGTAAAGCACTTGTATTCAGAAAACTACAATGCATTGCTAAAAGACTTTTTAAAAAGACCTAAATAATGGAAGAACATTCCATGCTCATGAATTGAAAAACTAAATATCATTAAGATGTCAATTTTACCCAAACTGATATACAGCTTCAATGCAATCCCATTAAAAATTCCACCAGCATTTTAAAAATAAATGGAAAACACAATTATCAAATTTATTTGGAAGGCTAAGTGGCCCCAAATAGCCAGAAACATCTTAAAAAGGAAGAGCAAAGTTAGAGGATTCTCACTTCCACACTCTAAATCATCTTACCTAGCTACAGTGGTAAAAACAGCATGGTACTAACATAAAGATAGACACATAGACCAATTGATGATTCAGAAACAGACCCTCACATCTATGGTCAAGTGAATTTTGACAAAGCTGTCAAACCCACCCAGCTGGGGAAGAACAGTCTATTCAACAAATGATGCTGGGAGAACTGGATATCTATAGCCAAAAGAAAGAAAGAGGACTCTATCTCACAACTTATATGAAAATTAACTCAAAATGGATCAAAGACCTAACTATAAAATCTACAACCATAAAGCTCCTAGAAGAAACATCTTCAAGACCTGGTAGGGGGTGGTGGATTCTTAAAACTTTTACACCAAAAGCATGAGCAACAAAAGAAAACATTGATAAATGGAACCTCCTCAAACATAAACACTTTTGTGATTCAAAGGACTTCATTAAGAAAGTGAAAAGGCAGCCCACTCAATGGGAGAAAGTATGTGGACACCACATATCTGGTAAGGGCCTTTGATTTTCATTCTATATAAAACTCAACAATAAAAGAGCAAGCAATCCAATTAAAAATGGGCAAAGATTTAAATAGACATTTCTCCAAAGAAGATATAGAGATGGTCAAAAAGTATATGAAAAAATGTTCCATATCACTAGCTGTTAGGGAAATGCAAGTCAAGACAACAATGAGATATCTCATACCACATAGAATGGCCATTATTAAAAAACCAGAAAACAATAAGTGCTGGAGAGGATGTGGAGAAATAGGAACACTCCTTCACTGTTGGTGGGATTGTAAAATGGTGCAGCTTCTGGGGAAGACAGTCTGGTGGTTCCTTGGGAAGCTAAATATAGGACTGCCATATGATCCAGCAATTCCTCTATTAGGGATATATCCAGAAGAATGGAAAACTGTTCTATGAACAGACAATTGCACACTGATGTTCATAGCAGCATTATTCACAATTGCCAAAGGATGGAAGCAACACAAGTGTCCATCAACCAATGAATGGATAAACAAAATATGGTATATACACATGATAATATTTGTGGTAGTTTGGTATTGTTTATGAATTCCAAAAATATATATTGGATTGTGTTTGTGAACTGGTCTGTTCTTCTGGGTGTATTAGATTGTATTAGATTCAGAGGTTTCACTTTTATTTTATTAAATCAAGATTAGGGCTTTTATTTGACCACATCATTAGGGTGACTTGCTTTGAGTCCCCACTCCCCCCACACTTTGTGAGCTATATAAATGGATGCTTTATCAAAGACAGTGAAGAAAAATACACTGAGACGGAGAACATGGAGAGTTTAGTTTTGAACAAGGAGCCCTGGGGAGAGAGCCAAACTGTTTGCCTGATAGATTGCAGCTGAAGGGAACAGAGTCCTGAACAGCTGAGAAAGTAAAAAAAGAAGCAAGCCCCAGGGAGAGAGACAAGCCTTATGCTAGCCTACAGCTGAGATCGGAAGAAACTGGGACCACAGAGGCTTAGGAGGAAGAGGAAGGCTGAACCCTTGCAGAGACCAGCAGCCATCTTGCTCCAACCGTGGCAACAGATTTTGGTGAAGGAAGTAACTTACTCTTTATGGCCTTGTGACTGTAAGCTTCTATCCCAAATAAATACTTTTTATGAAAGCCAACAGATTTCTGATATTTTACATCAGCACCTCTTTGGCTGACTAGTATGATATACTATTTTGCAGTGAGAAAAAATGAAATTGGGACACGTATTATAACATGGATGAACCTTGAAGACATTATATTATCTGAAATAGGCCAGACACAAAAGGACAAATATTCATGGTCTCACTAATATGAACTAAATATGAAGATTAAACACATGGAGTTAAAACCTAGAGTATAGGTTATTAATAGATAGGAGGAGGGCTGAGAAGGAGCACTGATGCTTAATTTATGTAGAAGTTTTAATTGACTTTAAAAGTCTGGAAATGGATAGAGTTGATGGTAACACATTACAGTGAGTAGAACTAACTCAGTGTTTATAAATGGGGTTGTGGCAGAAAAGGATAGTTAGGGATGTAAATATCAATTGAAGGAAGCTAAAGAATAATAATCTAGGGATGTATGATAACATAGTGGACCTAGAAGTGCATGAGAACTGTGCTTAATAGTACAAATACATGAATGTCCTTCTGTGAACTAGAACAAATGTACATGACTATTGCAAGGTGATAAAAATGCAGAGAAGCATGGGAAAAATACAATCAATATAACCTGTGGACTATAGTTAACAGGAATACTGTAATATTCTTGCATGAATGCCAAAGATCTGCTATGTTAATAATGGGAGTATAGAAAAAATATACCACATGTATGCTATACACCATAGTCAGTGGGAATAGTCTTATGATATTATCTCATAATCTGTAACAAATGTTCCACAACACTGTATTATGTTGGTGGAGGGGTGCTGTGTGGAAATTCCACACATGTACATGATTGTTTTTTGAAGTTCACAACCTTTCTAATAAAAAAATATATTTGAAAAGAAACAATAAATGGTTTAAAGAAGAAATTGCAAGGAAATCAGTAAAAATTTTGAGACAAATGAATATGACAACAGAACATATAAAAGCTTATGAGATACAATGAAGGTGGTATGTTTGAGAGGGATATTTATTATCCTAAACACTTACTATAAAAAAGAAGAAAGAGCTAAGTTCAAAGACCTAACTGCACACCTGGAGGAACTAGACAAAGAACAGCAAATGAATCCCAAAGCAAGCAGGACAGAAATAACAAAGACTAGAGGAGAAATAATTAAAATTGAGGATAAAAAATAGCAGTAGAGAGAATTGACAAAACCAAATGTTGTTTCTTTGAGAAGATCAGTGTTTTAGTTTGCTAAAGGCTGCAGAAGCAATATACCAGAAATGTGTTGGCTTTAAAATTTATTAGGTTTTGCTAATAATTTTGCAGTCTGAGGCTGAGAATGGCTACTATTAAATAAAAAAAAAAAAACAAAAATTACAAGTGTTGGAGAAATTATGTAAAAATAGGAACACTCGTTCATTGCTGGTGGGAATGTAAAATGGTGCAACTGCTGTGGAATACAGTTTGGCAGTTCCTCAGAAAGCTAAATATAAAATTACCATATGACTCAGTAATCCCTGAATGAAGTATTTACCCCCCAAAATTGAAAGCAGGGACTCAAACAGATATTTGCAAATCGATTTTCGTAGAGGTAATATTCATAATTGTCAAAAGATGAAAGCAACACAAGGACCCATCAATCAATGATTGGATAAACAAAATGTGTTATATACATACAATGAAATATTATTCAGCATTAAAAAAGGTTCATACAAAAACTTGGATGAACCTTGAATATATTATGTTGAGTGAAATAAGCTAGACACAAAAGGACAAATACTGGATGATATAATCAATATGAAATAATTAGTATAAGCAAACTCAAAGAGTTAGGATCTAGAATATAGGTTACTAGGGGCTGGGTTTGGGGTCAGGAATGGGGAGTTATGTTCAACTTGTACAGAATTTCTATTTAGGTTGATTGCAAATTTTTGGAAATGAATAATGGTGATGGTTGCACAACAGTGTAACTGTAAAAAAAATACAAAATATACATATATATGTATATGAATGTGGTTAAAAGGGGAAATTGTAGGTTGTATATATGTTATTAGAAAAAACAGAAGATTAAACATAGGACTGTACAACACAGTGAGCTCTAAGGTGAACAATGGTCTAATTTTTAATGGTAAAACTACTATAGGAGTGTTCTGTCATCAATTGCAACAAATGTACTGCACTCATGTACGGTGTTAATTATAGAGTGGTGTATCATTCAGCCAAAAGGGATGCTGATGCAAAATATGAGAAATCTGTTGGCTTGTATAAAGGGTGTTTATTTGGGGGTAGAAGTTTACAGTTACCAGGCCATAAAGCATAAGTTACTTCCCTCACCAAAGTCTGTTGCCACATGTTGGAGCAAGATGGCTGACGATGTTCAGCCTTCCTCTTCCTCTTAAGGCTATGGAGCATTAAGAGGAAGAAAAAGCCACAGACTTTGGTGAGGGAAGTAACGTACACTTTATGGCCTGGTAACTGTAAGCTTCTACACTAAATAAGTACCCTTTATAAAAGCCAACAGATTTCTGATATTTTGCATCAGCACCCCTTTGGCTGACTAATACAGGGCTGGAAATAGAGTACAGAACAAGACAGAAAATTAACATGCCTCCATGAGGTTTACATTTTACTGAATGGATAGTTAAGAAAAATAGATCCCTAAAACTATGCATTTATAAGAAAGATGATGACTTACAACTAACTGAAGATGGCTAGTTTAGAAAGGGTCAAGTGTTGAAGTGACAGAAATGTGGCATATATTGGGATCATTCAAACTGGAGTCTATATATTTTAGAAACATTTAATAAATACTAATGAATCTGCAAGTTCCAAAGATGATTAATGTGCATTTACTAATGTAATCTGTTACTAGAAATAATGACATCAAGATAACTTGGTTCTCTGAGCAGGAAAATCTTTCTAATTTTTTCTAGTATATGTGCTGCAATCATAGATGATTAAATCCTCATATCATATAATTTATACCTGAGTAGAAAACAGAGGCCTATTTGTTTGTTTGATGAAATACTTTTTCTTAATCAAATGTAACCTCTGATTTGGACTCATATAACTGAAACCACTATGAGTTTGCCATATAAATACTAGGGTTTTCATAGTTGTAAAGCAAAAATTTTCAATTGTATGTCAAATATTTAGCAGGAGAATAGATTTGAGTTACTCAGATCAGATATAATGGCATAATTTAAATTTTTATATGACTACCCTTTTGAGGGGCAGTGCAATCAGTATTTATATTTTAACAAATAAGTTGCACATTTTGTTATTTAGAAAAGTTAAATATTTGATGTATTTTGCTGAAATGAAATTTCTCACTACCAGTGATTTTAAATTAATCATTTCTTAATTTTTAATCTTTACCATTACCAAAAGTAATTGAGGCTTTATTACTTTTCACTGAACCATTTTAAAATGTATTTGTTTGCAAACACATCCAATTATAAAATGTGAGCCAATACTTGATATGAGTCAAGTTTTGTATTAGTCAGTCAAAGGGGTGCTGATGCAAAATACCGGAAATCGGTTGGTTTTTATAAAGGGTATTTATTTGGGGTAGAACCGTACATTTACCAGGCCATAAAGCATAAGTTTCTTCCTTCACCAAAGTCTGTTGCCACATGTTGGAGCAAGACAGCTGCTGATATTTGCCAGGGTTCAGGCTTCTAGGGTTCCTCTCTTCCTGGGGCTCCGTTTCTCTCCAGGCTCAGCTCCTCTGTTTCCTCCACAAGATCAGCCATAGACTATGAGGCTCTCTAGGCTTTGTCTCTCCCCTCATGGTCAGCTGTGAACCATTAGGTGAATGGCTCATCTCTTTTCCTGGCGCCTTCTCTCCTTCCTCACGACCAAGGTCCCCTGTGTGCTTACTCCCCTCAGCATCAGCATTAACACTCAGCATCAGAACTCCAACATCAAAAACTCCAACTCTGTCGTTTTCCTTGTCTTTTATCTTTGAGACCCCACCCACCAAGGGGTGGGGCTCAATGCCTTACTGATGTGGCCCAATAAAAGCCCTAATCATAACTTAATCATGCCCAGATGAACAGACCAGTTTACAAGCATAATCCAATATCTAATTTTGGAATTCATAACCATATCAAACTGCCAAACTGCTACAAATTTTAAATCTTAATATATTCTTCTCTTTCATGATTTGTCTAAATAACTTATATTTTTACTAATACATTAATAAAAAAGAAAATTTCATATATTATCACACAGTTTTTAAAAGAAGATCTAATTTGAGGAAAATGTTTAGTATATTTTATTAGATGATGTGTAGCTCATCCATATTTTCTATTCCTCTCTTACACAATGTATATAAAAAGTAAATCCAAACTGAGATGTAAAATGAATATATAATACATAGATCAATAATATTTTTATCAGAAAATTATCAAGGTGAAATAAAATGCAATCAAATTTGTAATATTAAAACTAAATTCCTAGGTTGATTTTAGGTCTCATATTTGGAAGCCAAATTTTAGTTCACCTTGACTAATTGCCTTTAAATCAATATTAGCATTCCTTTATCCCTTTAGCAGCAGCCTTCCAATGTTTATTATGCTATGAAAATATCAAATTTATCCCACATTGCAATTGCTACATAAGTAATTTTATTTGAGTGCAGGCCTTTAAAAGTCCAGGAAATATTATGGGTAATATATTTATGTAAGATCTAACAGTTTGGAGGAAAATGCAGTTGGTAGGTTTCTCACAATGATATAATATTTTATAAGCTATCTAAATACCACTACTTTAATACCCAGATTGTTTAAAAGGTATTGAAGGTGAAAATTTCTCTTTAAACAGTGATATAGAACAAAGCATGACAAGGATTTAGTGATAGTAAAATGAGAAAACATACTGAAAAAGCATTTGAATGGTAATAAGTGAAGAAGGAAGTGAGTAATATATCTAGGAAAGTGTTTAAAGAAAATTAACAATTAGAACCTGGCAGAAAAGGTTAAACTTGTGGAAAGAGAAGCAGGAAAAAATTAAAAGGTGAGTTCAAGGCAAATGCATAAATATCAATGATTAAGGGAATGGTGAATAACTATGGAAATATTAATCCTCCTATATGGAATATCTAGAATATGCAAATTGATAGCGAAAGTAGATTACAGAGAAAAAGTAGATTACAGGGGCTGGGTGGGGGTGGAATGTGGAGTTATCACTTAATGGTACTGAATTTCTGCATGTGGTGATGAAAATAGTTTGATAGTGGCTGGTGTTGTTGGTATCACAATATTATGAATGTAATTTTATATCACCAAATTGTACAAATGAAAGTGGTTAAAATGGGAAATTTTGTGTTGTATATACATACCCCAATAAAAACTTAAACAAATATTAATAGTAATAATAATACATACAATCAGAGTGATGGCAAAAGAGAGTTAAAATAATATTTTTATAAGGAGTAGCACATTCGGTGAAGGATAGATCTGTATAGGTGTCATTTGGTAAGTGATGGCTCTTATCTGGTGTGCATACTTTGAACACAAGGATTTTGTGTAAAAATATTGTTTTGTCCCTTTACATTAATGTAACTCTAAATCAACACTTACTTTGCTAACATACCACAATATAAAATCATTGAGTATGAACTAGTCATAGTATATTGAACAGTTAACATCAGTATACCTGAGAGTGCACAAACACTACTATAGCAAATGTATAGATGTCCCGTGAATCTGCTATTAATATCCAATCCCTTTTCATTGTTATTTGCGAAAAGCAACCAGCAAGAACTAATAGAGAATTCTGGCTCTCCCTCTTTCATTGACATCAGGTTTTTATTAATGTCTGACCCAGTTCTTTAGCATAATCTAGTCTGTTTTACAAAATGATTTGTGGTGTTTCATTTTAAACAGATTGTTTTGTCAATACTTACATATTAATGCCAGGAAGACATCAGTCTCACTAGATTTGTTCTGAATTCAACATGAAAAGGGCATAGACAAAATTTACCATTCTTTTGTTGGACCAAACTTTAATGTCCAATTTTACAGCCATTGAAATTTTGAATATAAACTGCAAATATGTCTGAATACATTATGTATATTTCCTTTTACTACTGTAGATATATGGGCTTGCTATAATCTCTCACAAACTTTGTCTGGCATTTTGCCAGTAATCTCTCCCTAATTACTGCCATATAAAATAGGTATCATTAACAAAACAGGAAACAAGTTTAAAAATATTATATATTATCCAGAAGCTCTAGACCTCTTGACTCTAGGTGTCAAAACCAA
This sequence comes from Cabassous unicinctus, assembly GCA_029593785.1. Lineage (NCBI taxonomy): Eukaryota > Metazoa > Chordata > Mammalia > Cingulata > Chlamyphoridae > Cabassous > Cabassous unicinctus. The sequence goes on from JAQZBX010041158.1 coordinate 17,653, forward strand.
AAAAACTTTATATTACTTTGCTTATAAAATCTTCCCTTAGAAGATCTTTATTCTATTTGTTGAATTTTGTATACCTCTGCTGCAACAAGCATGGTTAGAAATATGTCCACTTACCTCATCCATGAATTAAATCCTTGATTGCCACAACATGTGTACTGAAAAACATGGAACTTTTCTTTTTAAATAACATTTAGAATTTAATAGAATGATCTTGCTTTAAATATCATATGAAGATAACCAACTTAGAGATGCTTTCATCAATTTATTTATTTAGTCTTTAGAAAAGTGATGATTAATTTAATATTTTTGTTATCCAAAGGATTTTAGTGAAATTGCAAAGTCTGGAGAAACATTCCCCACAAGACTGCCCAAATTTCAGACACAAGCTGCAAGTTTGGTGATTCCCAGAACAACCCACACCTCTGACCAGCTGGCTACAAATTTGGGGATTCTTACAACCACCCTAAGGTTCATTAGTTTGTTAGAATGACTCACAGAACTCAGGAAAATGCTGTACTTTTATTACAGTTTTATTATAGTGAAATCTTATAAATTGGAATTAAAAATAAATTAGAAGAAAGATTTGCAGGGATGTGGTCTGGGAGGGTTCTAAATCCAAAGCTTCCATCTTCCTCCTGATATAGATGTTTGACAATATGCAGAGTATTGTCAACCAAAGAAGCTCATGGGAGCTTAAGTGCCAAAAATTTTTACTGGGGTTTTATTACAGAGGAATGATAGATTGACTCATTGCCCATATGGTTGAACTTAATCTTCCCCTTCCTCTCCTCCAGAGTCAGGCTGATAGTACCTGTATCAAAGTCCTAATCTTCTAATTACATATTTGGCCTTTCTGGTGTGACTGGCCTCTAATCTAAGCCATTTTGTTACCATAAACTATCAGGGGTGGTCTAAGTAGCAACCATGACTAACAAAGACACTCCTATCCCTTGGGATTTTTCAAGTGTTTAGAGGTTATCTCTCAGGAGCCCATACAGATTATAAAATTCAGGATGTTATTTGTTAACGCTTCCATATTTGTTAACAGATTATGTGAAAGATAGATACGTTTGGGATAACCTGGCACAAGAAAACACTGTTGTGGAATTCAAATTATGACCTTGTTCATACCTGCACTCACTAAGTAGGAACATGCTTGGAGGAAAACAAGAAATCATTCTGACTGGTATCACTTAAAATCCATGGCTGCTAATGTTAAAGAGGTCATTAGTGCTATTTGACAATCATAGCATATTCATCTGATCCAGCCACATGGATACTCACCTAGAAAACCAAATTATACCTTCTCTTTCATCAATATCTCTTGCTCTATCTTCACTGTCTGTTGAATATATTGCTTACTATCTGAATGAAAAAATAGAGATGGTCAAAAATTAACTTTCCCAAGTTCCAGCCAGCACTTAACAAAGTCTATATCATTATACTCACCCTCCTTGGTAAATTGTTGATACTGCTAAATTTGGCCAACTCTCCATTTGACTGTTGCTGGATCTAATGCTTCTGGTCTACTCAAGTGTGGTGACCCAGCAACTTTCTTCTGTCTTTTCTGCATCTTCATTTTTTTCTTTCTTGTTCTATCATTCCCATGACCTTACATAATGCTATAATAAATAAAATTCTGCCTTGAAACCAAATACTGGTCCAGCTACCACCACATTTCTATCCTGTTCTTTCTTGCAATAGTCCCCCAAAGAAATGTCCAAATTCATGGCTTCCAAATGCTTTCTTTCCATTTTCACTTGAATTCAGTTCAATCAGCATTTTGTTCCCACAGCTCCACTAAAACTGCTTTTGGTAAGTGTTTTTCATATTGTATGTATCAGTGGCATTAGAAATAGCAGATCATTGTTCCCTCTTAAATTACTTTCTCTACTCACCTTCCATCTACAGTCATTGTCTATTCCTCCTTAGCTTCCTATGCTGCTTTATCCCTGTTAGCTGGAGTGCCCTGGGGGATCAATCCTTCCATTTCTTCTGTTTACTAATTATAGTCACTTCCTTGGTAATTTCATTCAATCTCTTACATTCTAATACCACCTACACTCTGATGACTCCTATAATTATATCCTTTTTTTTTTTATTGTGGGTAAAAATCAAATTTTTCACAATACATACCAATATTTGTAAAATGATATATAAATACATATGCATATATGTGCATTTGTTTACATAAATTTTATTTGTTATACATATATATATATTTTAAAGGTGCTTAGGAAGCGGGTGTGGCTCAATCGATGGAGCTCCCGTTTACCATATGGGAGGCCCCGGGTTCGCTTCCCGGGGCCTCCTTGTGAGGGCAGGCCAGCCCGCGCAGTGCGGTGGGCTGATGCAGCGGGACCTCACAGCAAGGGGGAGATAAGCAGACACAGAGAAGACACACAGCGAATGGACACAGCAAGCACAAGCAGCAAGGGGGGAATAAATAAATAAATCTTAAAAAAATATATATATATAAAGGTGCTTAGATTACCTAAATATTACTCAGAAATTACAGGGATTCCCGTGTTCCCCACCTCCAACACCTCCAACAACATTCCACACCACCATCCCTCGATCCGTGTGGCACAATACCCGCAATGGATATACACATCCTATTTGCAGATGACATGATCCTACACATAGAAAGCTCTGAGAAATCTACAAAACTTCTAGAACTTATAAACGAGTTCAGTAATGTCACAGGCTTAAGGTCATTTCTGTACACTAAGAATGAGCAGTCTGAGGAGGAAATCAAGAGGAAAATACCATTTACAATAGTAACTACAAGAATCAAATACCTAGGGATATTTTTAACTAAAGATATAAAGGACTTATATACATAAAACTACACAACACTGTTAAAGGAAATCAAAGAAGACTTAAATAAATGGAAGCCTATTCCCTGTTCATGGCTAGGAAGACTAAACACCATCAAGATGTCTATCCTACCCAAACCAATCTACAGATTTAATGCAATCCCAATAAAAATCAACACAGTATTTTTTAATGAATTGGAAAAACTAACTACAAAATTTATTTGGAATGGTAAGAAGCCCCGAATTGCCAAAGACATATTGAAAAAAGAAAAGTGAAATTGGAGGTATCACACTACCTGACTTTAAAACATACTACAAAGTTACCATGGTCAAAACTGTATGGTATTGGCACAAGGATAGACATTTTGACCAATAGAACTGATTTGAGAGTTCCAATATAGATCCTTTGATATTGTCATCTGATATTCGACTAGGCTACTCAGTTGGGAGAGAATGGCCTCTTCAACAAATGGTACTTGGAGAACTGGATATCCACATCCAAAAGAATGAGAGAGGAATACCATCTCACACCTTATAAAAAAATCAACTCCAGGTGGATCAAAGATCTAAATATAAGAGCCAAAACCAAAAAGACCTTGGAAGATAATGTAGGGAAGCATCTACAGGACTTTGTAATAGGAAATGGTTTCATGAACTTCACAGCCAAAATGTGAGCAGCAAAAGAAAAAAATAGATATTTGGGATTTCATCAAAATTAAAAACTTCTGCACCTCAAAGGACGTTATTAAGAAAATAAAAAGGCAGCCTACCCAATGGGAGAAAATATTTGGCATTCATATATCTGATAGCAGCCTAATATCCTGCATATATAAAGAAATCCTACACCTCGAAAATAAAAAGACAAACAACCCATTTAAAAAATGGGCAACTGACCTGAAAAGACACTTCTCCAAGGAAGAAATACAAATGGCTAAAAAGCACATGAAAAAATGCTCGACATCGCTAGCTATTAGGGAAATGCAAATCAAAACCACAATGAGATACCATCTTACACCCATCAGAAAGACAGCTATTAAAAAAACAGCAGAATATAAGCATTGGATAGGATGTGGAGGAATAGGAACCCTCATCCACTGCTGGTGGGATTGTGGAATGGTCCAGCCACTGTGGAGGACAGTTTGGCAATTCCTTAGAAAACTAACAATAGATCTTCCATATGATCCGGCAATTCCACTACTGGGTATATACCCAGAAGAACTGAAAGCAAAGACACGAACAGATATATGCACACCAATGTTCATAGCGGCATTGTTCACAATTGCCAAAAGTTGGAATCAGCCCCGGTGCCCATCAACAGATGAATGGATAAACAAAATATGGTACATACATACAATGGAATATCACTCAGCTGTTAGAAGGAATAAAGTGCTAACACATGGAATAATGGATGAATCTTGAAGACCTTATGTTGAATGAAGCAAGCCAGGTATTGAAGGATGAACAGTTTATGACCTCATTGATTTGAATTGAAGAAAATTAACAGTTTCTGAGAACCACTGACTGAAAGATAGGCTAACAAGGGAGAGAGAGAGAAGGGTAGGTTGCGAGCCATCACCCATACGGACATTATCTATGGTAAATTGAAAGAGTATAGTTACATATTGAAGAATAGGACAGGTTGGTAGAGATTTTACTGGGTTCGGTCGTGCAGGATTAACAGGTGGGTAGATTAGGAAGGGCAGGTTAGAATACCCAGGGCATGTAACTATGAATCTTGTCATCCCATGAGCCAAGACAGGGAAGAGTCATATGCCCCAGAGGGTGGGGAGGAAGGAACAGAAAAGATCAAATGGGGTATTTAGTGGTCATGGGAAATATTCTTCATTACCTTACAGTAATGGACACAGGACATGGTAAATATCATCCAAAATTATTAAACTGTACAGTCTAAATTGTAAACTATACTGTAAACCATTGATAATTTTTAGTTGCTATATTTTACTATCTGT
>JAQZBX010041159.1:9901-22540 GCA_029593785.1 Cabassous unicinctus
TGTTTCATGAGGTTGACCTCCTGGAACAAATGTAGCTTCGTTTATGTATCGTACAAGAAACAACAGAGGCTAGCTTAGCATTTTCTCTTGGGATTTGCTGAAATTGGCTGAATGCTAACAGATTAACTTAAATTCAGAATACTCTGACACCATGGCCAAAAATGGATTCCTTCTTTTATTTTCCACCTCAGAATATGACAAGTAAATTCCTCTTCTGACCAAGATGGATTAAACAGCCAGATTTACCCTCCTGTCTGAAACAACAGTGGCAACAACACAAACAATCACAAAAATCAAAACAAGAAAAGAAAAAAGATACAAGATATAACAGTTTTCAAATACTAAAGATGAGACAAAGAAGGAAACAGAAATGGAAAACAAATGAGGGGATCTCTGCCATTGCCCCAACTTACTGCTTTGACAGAAGTTCCAGGTCACAGTGCAGGACATTGGATTAAGGTGGAGGATTCCCTAAGTTGAGGAAGCAGAACTGACTGTCTGGAGAGACAGAGGCAGCTAGAATTCATAGGACAGAGTACCAGGGGGAAGAGAGCCTCACAGAGAGAGAATCCAGGAGTAACATAATGGGTCTACCTAAAGTATTCAGCCAAGTACTGATTAGCACATGCATGTGAGGAAACTATTTGAGGTCAGGGAAATCACCATCCAATAAAAATAAAATAAATTGGAGGAACAGTACTTAATACTCAAACAGGATTACAAACAGTCTTTTCCTACCAGTCAAACTGGAAAAATTACTTATTCATGGAACATTGAACAGAGTATTTACGGAGGTCTTGGCCTAGTAGTAAGGAAAAATTAATCCTGACACATATTAGAAATCATAAAAGCAATATCCAAAAAGGCTGTGCTCTTTACAAATAACTTAATTGCAGCCCAGAACAAAGCTCAAGATTTTTAGGAGTTAAAAAATTATCCAGTGAAAACCAAGGTAAAATTCACAATGTAAGGAATCAATTCAAAGTTAAAGTTTACTGGGTCTACAAAGAGGCAGGAAAACATGACCCATAATGAGGAAAATAATCATTCAGCTGAAACCCAGAACTGACACAGGTATTAGAATTAGGAGGTAGACATTAAAACAGTTATCAAACTTATAATTTTTATTATAATTTTTATTTATTATTAACTTTTTAAAGTTGAGTAGATTTGTAAAAGATATAAAAAAATCAAATTCAAATTTCTAGAGATGAAAATGACAACATCTGAGATGAAAAATACACCAAATAGAATAAATGGCAGATTCAATACTGGAGAAGAAAATATTAATGAATGTGAGAAGATAACCATAGAAACTATTAAAAAGTGAAATACAGAGAAAAAGTATATATATTTTAAAAACAAAATAGCATCAGAAAATTGTAGGCCAACTTCACAGAGCCTGTTGTACATGTAATTGGAGATTCTGAGGTGGGGTGTGGGGCAGGACAGAAGAAATAAGCAGAAATAATGGCCAATAATTTTCCAAACATGATGAGAAGTATAAAACCAGAGATTCATGAGCCTCATCAAACCCTAAGCACAAGAAATATGAAGAAATCTATACCAAGGAATTTCATAATCAAATTGTTCAAAATCAGTGATAAAATCTTAAAGCAGCTAGAGAAAAGAAATGCTACATACAGAGAGACTAAGATGAGGATGACAGTGGCTTCTCATCAGAAACAATGCAAGTAAGAAGACAGTGGTGAATACTCTTTAAATACCTCTTTAAAATCCTGAAAGATGCTTGGCACTAGAGAAGGGGTTGTTCAGTGCACCTTTTATGAAGGTACCTTCTCTATGTGACTATGATGGCTATGATGGTGATCCAAGATTGTAAGCATCTGTCAAAATGTACAGAACTGCACTACGTGAAGAGTGACTTTCGTTATATGTAAAAAACAACAAAACAACAAAAATAAACCAGGGTGTGTGTGTGTGTGAGAGAGAGAGATGGAATGCAGACCCTGACAAATGTGTCTAACTGCGCAACAGATAAATCACATGACCATAGTGAAGTGTATGGAATAAGAAAGTAGCTGACCTAAGAAACTTTAGAAAAGAGTGTTTCGAATGCATGCTGTAAGACTAAATACCAAAATAAATAAATACATAAAAAATAGATAATAAACTGTTTTATAAAAACAATTTATACAAAAATACAGTACAAATGAAGACTGTACACTACTTGTATTTTTTCTCCATTTAAGAGGCAAAGCCTGATTTATGTAAAGTACTCAATAAATGGTCACTATTTGTGCTCTTGTAGTTTCTGTATTTTAAAATAGTAGCTAGAAAATCTTCCCAATTTTGAAGGCTATTTTGATGATTGGTCTGACAAACTTGAAGACTATGAGCTATAATAAAAATTATTTTTGAAGACTCCTAGGAAGCACCTTAATTGAGCTAAAGGTACAATATGATCTAGTGTATAGTAGTTAGGATGGAGTAGGGAAAATATTATTGGCAGTGAAAAAGCTCATTTGTTAAGATGTTAAGCTACCGGAAAGATGATTTTAATCGTACTCCAATGACATGATTTATGATGACAAACAAAGCAATGCAAAAATACTTATCATTATTAATTGAATAGCTTCAATAAATTTTTTTAGTCTGGAGTTTTAGTTTCTTGCATTGTCCCCTGGGAAGGAAGGATCACACATAGTTATGGTTATAGTGAAAGGAAGAAACAGAAGTTAAAGCCTAACAAAGAACAAAAAGAACAGTCAATTAGGAAATAAGAAAGAGAGTTGAGATTACACAAAGTTTCTTTGTTCACACTAAAAAATGTAAAAGTCATTTATTTATAGATAATCAAAATAGTACTTTGAACAGGCCTTATGTCGTCAGTATTGAATGAGTCTACTGGAAACAATTCTTACAAAGAAATTCTTAGCAAAGCAAAATATCCAAATCCTGTTGATAAATCAGAGATCAAATATATTTAGAGAACATAAAACTGGCTCCAAGGAATGCATTTAACTTTGCTGGACATGGGACTTACCTGACCAGATGTTCTGGTACACTTATTTAAAGTAGCAAGGGAGGCCACATGTATTTGCAAAATTAGCACATATAACAGATGAAAATTGGATGTTGTACTCATTTTTACTGTTAGGTGGATTGTATTTTGAAACACCCCAGATGTTACTCTTTGGCAAACAGGATTATCTTATGATTCTGGATATGTACCAAACTTACTATCCAAGCGTCTGTCCTAATTTAGTCAAGCAGATAATACAAATGGACTTTCTAACTAACAAGATTATGTGTAAAAGGACAATTCATGTGGTTTGGCAATTCTTCATAAATAGCACTGCTTTCCTAGGCCATATGAGTCACTTCATTGTGTAATCAGTGATGGCTGTTGGTTGAACAGAACACGGCATGTTCAACATAGAGACAAATTTCTTAATTTATACTATATGTTACAGCTTCTTTTGGGGTCTGCTAACTTTCATTAAAATATGGGATTACAATAGATGCTGAAAAGCAGGCTGCTATTTATTCAACAATATTGGTTAGTTTTGTTTTTCTTTTAAGTGTTTATAATATCACATACCTTTTCACATCTTTAATTTGTATTTTTGAAGCTATTTATAATATTTTTCATTTATTTATTTAGCATTCAAACTATTTATTGAACCTTAGCAATGAACCAGATCAGAGCTGTAAATACATTTGTGCTCTGTCATTATCCCATTTTGGTAGACGTTCAAAGTTGGTTTTATCTAGCCAAATATATCAGATGTGGAAACTTTCCTTTAGACTCCACTAATATACTGGGTAGATGAATCCTCACTCTTCATTCCAAGGACTTAAAAAGTTCTCTGGGCTACTGAATGGAAATTTCTTCATATGTGTCAGATGGATATAATTCCTTCATCTGTGTTTATCTGTTTCAGTGAAGATACCCCATCCAGCACAACACCCATGATTGGAGTTAACACTTAATTAACATTATACTAATTCATCTTAATCTATCATGATCCAGTTATTTTTGTAGGGGTCATGCAGGTAAAATGAACAGGATTATGCAGGAGGCTACCATAAAGGTTTTAAATGAGGCTCTAAGCTCTGCAATACCACCCTAGATGTGGTATATAGTCTCCTGTCTAGAAAGGGAAAGTAGTTTTCATGGGTTTCCATTTAGCCATTCCTACCCTAAGTGTCTTGCTCTATAAGTCAAGGAACCAAAGTGAGGGTTCTGTTAGTTGCCAAGTATATCCATACCAATTCTTTACTCAAAAAGCAAGTTAAAAAAAAAAACATAAATGGGAGCTGCAGACTCACTGGACTCTTGGTAAGACAGATTTTGATAATAGTCTATTGATCAGTTGAACTTCATAGTTCACCACTTGTGATGGTTAGGTTCATGTGTCAACTTGGCCAGGTTATGGTGTCCAGTTGTTTGGTCAAACAAGCACTAGCTCAGTTGTTACTCTGAGGCCATTTTGTGGATTTAAATAATCAGTACATTGATTACATCTATGGTTAATTACATCTACAATCAACTGAGGAGATTGCCTTCAACAATGAGAGAAGTCTTATCCAATCAGTTGAAGGCCTTAAAACAGGGGTTCTTAACCTTTTTTGTTCCACAGACCCCTTTGCCAACTGCAATATGATATGAAGTGAATACTACTGTAACTTATTGCATATATTCATAAGTGAAGGAAAAATGCTAGATTTCAGTTAGAGGTCAGAGAAAATAAAGACAACAAGTTGATTTTTTTCAATTCAAGCTCACAGACCCCTTGGGGGTCCATGGAACCCTGGTTAAGGACCCCTGCCTTAAAAGGAGAAGTGATGATTTCAGCAGTCAGAAGGGAGAATTTTCATCTCTAGTTAAGCCAGCCAACTGCTCCTGGGGAATTCATCGAGGACCTTCATTGGAGTATCTGGCTTGCAGCCTGCCCTATGGGATTTGGACTTGCCCATCCCCAAAGTTGTGTGAGACAATTCCTATAAAGAAATCTCATATTATTTATATACACATCTCCTGTCGGTTCTGTTTCTCTAGAGAACCTTGACTAATACACCAATCTAACTTGCGAGTCATGATGGTGTTTTATATAGCTTAGTATTGGATTCAACTTGCACACTGTATGCATGGACCTTCAAAATATTTGGGTATTCTCTCTTCCCAGTCTAATAATGGCTGCAGGTATATTTGGAAAGGGTATTGGGAGAATACTTATTTGTGTGCTATTGCAGGGTTCTTTTCCAAGGGAATTCACCCTCCCTTTCAATTGATGGCCTCTGACTCAGTTCTGGCCCAGAATTAGAAACTAAATGAAACTTCTACTCACTGTTTGTTGTTTTCTTTTTTCCTGGGTTCTACAAGTCAAGTTATCCATTACTGGTTACCTACCTATCTACTTGCATGCTCATTTTTCATTGTCAGTAATGCTTGGTTTCATATCAGCCTAACTGCTCATTATAAGTGATTGTATTTTCCTTGCCTCTAACATGTAAGTGGTGAAAGTTCCTTCTCTTTGCTAATTCAGAATTCTATTACCCACATTGAACTAGTAAGATCAGTTCCAAGGCACATCACATCCTTCCAACCCTGGTAATAGGACACAGGCACCAAAAACCTCTCAAAGATTTTGCCTCACCTCACCCCATGTCACACTAGTTCATTCTTAATTTCATAAAGGGAGTATCCTCTGGATTCTCCTGATGAATAGTCAGCTGGTGAATTCACTGTCTCAAATTAAAAAAACAAACAATTCTAACATGCCCACTATCTTGAGACTTTAGATCCCTTTGTCAACACATTAGGGAGTATTACTTACCACAATGAGATACTTACGGTGTATGATGGATGAATGACCCATTTCTAGAACCCCATCATAGGGATCTGTCTTCTTCAACAATTTCTTGTACCAATTCTTAAGTCTGGGTTTTCCTGAAAGCCAAACCTGAGATAATCACTTCAGTATAATTCCACTACCTGGAAAGTGACTCTAGAAATTTGGAGGGAGGGAGAAGGGAGAGTAGTTCAGGAAGTAGTTATTGAGGTACTGTCATGAACAATGGTGACCTAACTCTTGGACTTCCCGGGAGGTGTTTAGAATGACTTCCGGAGGTGTCGCCTGAAGAAGGGGTGGATGAAACATTTATCCACTGCTTTCTTTGCCCTTTGGTTGAGCTTTGCCCAGGGAAGATGTTATTCCTTTGGCCTTCTGATATGTACACATATGTTAACTTTAGTATCAAAGAAGGTCTGGGGCAGAAAAGGAAAATACATGCATGGTCTACACTTTGAGACTAAAATTCTCAGTGCAAGGTGAGTCTAAGCTTGTGTGTAACTGTTCACTGTAGCTGTGGCTGAAATAAAAAGTGAAGGTATTGTGAAGCTGGGCTTTCACCCGAGATTAAAGAAAGAAAATGTTTTCAATATATAAGAAATCAAAGAATATTGTACTATTCTTTCTTTCTTTTTTAGAGTCCATTCTTTGTCTTATAGAGTTCTATGGTTTACATTTTTTTTATTCTGGTAACATATATATATAACCTAATGTTTCCTTTTTTTAAAAAGATTTTTAAAATTGATTTATTTACTTTTATCCATTTTTACCCCTTCTCCCCTCCCCCCTTTTTTGCTGTTTTTGTGTCCATTCGCTGGGCAATTCTCTGTGCCTGTTTGCTGCGCTCTCTTCTCATCCTTCTCCTCCTGTCTTCACTGGGATTCTATCCTGGGAACCTCCGATATGGGAGAGAGGCGCCCTACTGCTTGTGCCACCTTAGTTCCTGGTTTTTCAGTGCATCTCATCTTGACTATCCCTTGTGTCACTCTCCTATTACGTCATCATCTTGCTGCATGGCTCAGCAGGGCCTGACGGTGCACCTCCTCACGGGGCCTGGGGGGCTCACCCACTTGAGGGGCCTGACAGCACACCCGTGCACGGCGCCTGGTAGTGCACCCACTTGCAGGGTATGGCGGCCCATACGCCTTCTATATTTTTCTTGTTTCTTTTCACCTGGAGGTACCAGGGATCAAACCCACTTCCCTCCATATGGGAGATGGACTCCCAACCATTTGAGCCACATCCGTCCCCCAATTTCCTTTTTTAAAACCACTTTCACATATACAATTAATTGGTATTAATTACATTCACAGTGTTGTGCTACCATTACCATCATCCATTTCCAAAAATTTCCCTTACCCCAAAGAGAAACTCTATATCTTGATCCCTTCATTTTATAGGATGAGCTTCATCCACCTAAGACATGACTGGGTAAACTTCAGCAAAAGGAACCTTAATGAGTATTAAATATTTTCAATTGGAGATTCAAAACCAACATCAAGATGGGAACAAAAATAGGATAATTGTATGTTAATATTGTGTGCTTTGTCAAACTTAAAATAACTCACCTAGGTAATAGATCGGAGCCAAAAGTTATCACTTAAATACAGCAAACCAAATTGTGGAGGCCAAAGTAAGTATAGGGGAATTGGAGACATGACAAATAGCGTAAGGATAAAGGTAACCACAAGGACAAACTAGAAACTTTTTCAATACAAAGGAAAAGAAGGAACAAAGAAAATGAACCACATAGAGAAAGAGAGTAGATATAAAATAATATGACAGCGTTTCAAGCAAACATTACAGTCCTTTTAGTTAATGTAAATGGGCTTTACCAACATTATATGAAGGAGATTCTTAGCTCAAAAAAGCAAAGCAAAGAACTTTATTTTTTATACAACCGACATATCTAAAAAAAATGTTTCAGAAAGGCTAAGAATAAAAGGATGGACACAGAAATGCCAGGGAAAAATGCAAATAATAAGCCAGCAGGGGTTTATGATCCTGAAGTCAGAGAAGGTAGAATTCTAGCTAAAAGTTGTTAATGGAGTATAAAAGGATGCTTTATAGTCACAAAAGCCACAATACACAATGGAAAAAGAATTAGTTGTTATGGATGTCTATGCACCAAACGAGACAGCAAACACTTTCATAAAGCAGAAACTGCAAAAGATGTAAGGATAAATAGAAGAAAATATGCTAACAATAGGGTAATTTAAAATGCAACTCTCAGACCAAGTCAGAACAAATGGATAATAAGCATTAGCAGGAACTGCCAATTATATATAATACTAATTTGTTTCATTGAAAGAATCTTAAAAAAGAAATACACCACAATTGCAATAGTCATAACTAGTGCCAAGACTTTCTAAACACAAATTCCCAATCAAAGGAAACAGGGCTCCTTGCAGAAATGACTGATATCAAGTCTGATCCAGGGAAAGAACAAGTGAGTTTGCACTATCTTGTGTAAGGAAGCAAGCATCAATTGCAAAATGAAAATGTACCTTTTTGGTATATACCACCTAAACCAAATGATCAAATTTAACATCATCAATAAAAGGACAGACTGGTCTTGTGTATCTCCTGGTGGAATGCAATGTGAAGTATAAGATATCACCTACATTGCATTCTTTCCAAAAGATTTCACCAGAAGCTAATCATTAGGAAACATTCAACTCCAAACTGTGGGACATTCTGCAAATTCTGCAGGAAACCTGGGCTACATTCAAAAATATGTTAATGTCATCATTGTCCTGGATATAAAAAAGAATGGTGGTGGAACTATTTGATATTTAGGACAATATGAAATTTGACATAGACTGCCTAATAAATGGTATTAATTAATGCCAAATTTCTTGTTTGTGATTATGATTACATATTATGTGTGTTGCGTTTAAGAAGGGTGATATCCTTGTTGAAACGTGATTCAGAAAAAAAGGACATACATATGTTTGATATGTGTTTATAGCAAAATATATTCTATATACATACGTATGTATATATTATATTTACCATGTTATTACATACACACACAGAGTGCCACAGAATATTAACAATTACTGAATCTAGGTAAAGTGTCTATATTTTTAAATTAAGTTATTTTTACTAATTTTCTGCAGATTTGGAATTTTAAAAAGTTGGAAAATTTTCCATGTTAGAGAATATATCAATGAGATATTTGATTTATTTGAACATAAAAGGACAATAAATATAGCACTGTTGCTGTCCTTAAAATCTCTGTTTAGTCATCCTATGTACAGGAAAATACTCTTTTCTAAATAAAAATGAATTATTGTGAGAAACCACAAGGATTTAAACATTTACTGAATGCATTTTTAATTGAAGGACGATTCACTACATAAAATGCCAATATCATTGTTAGCCTTTAAAGTAAAGCAGAAGAATATTATCCTTATAAAATATTTTTTGTGTTATTCCTCAAACATATTCTGACATTGCTTATATGTTTAGTGATTAAAGCATGGTTGCTGTGTACTGCATGTGCAAACATTGTTTTAAAATTTTCTGAACTTATTAAATAATTTATTATGAGTCTAATTCATAAAGCCATTAAAAGCATGAATTTGATACTAGATATATGTTATTTGGTGTTTGTCTCTGCTGTTGTCTTATAACGTTTGCTAATTTCCTTCTCAAAGCCTCAGTTTTTCATCCTCATCCGTAAAATGAAGAAATAATGTTGCCTATATCTTATGTGGTTGGCATTAAATACAAATTTTCACTAAAAATGCTTAGTACAGAATTTAGCACATTGCAAGCACTCAATAATTACTAGCTACAATTATCAGCTGTTACACAGATATTGTTTACTAAGGTTGCAATCAGAAGCAATTTAACCAATTTACACATATTCTCATTCCTTGTTCCTTCAAGATGTCAGGATATTTGATAACTCTCACCTCGTATCTGTAACAGATTTAAGTAAATAGATCTAGCATCTACATGAATACCTGATGCCCTATGCACAAGGCATTTTAATTTGAAGGTTAATTTCAAGTCCTTCAGTTTTTCTCTTGCTGGCTTATTCAGCTATTGATCACTCAAATTTCAGATTACACAAAAATCTCTGATCAAATATTAGATACTAGCAAGATGATTATTGAAATTGTTGGAATGTAGTTAACTAAGGCAAAATGTACCCATAGAATCAGAAGTGCTTCTGTAGCCACTTGGAAAGAGGCTGCCCAGTTCGTTCTCCTCAGAAGTGAGAGTCTCCTCCAATGCTTGACCTCACATGATAATGGCGCTCACCCACATACAGAGAACAGCAATATCTGGGCAGGTAACACGAGACAACCCATTTCAGACAAAGCGTTGCTCAGTATCAGCCTACATTCTTCCTGTGCTGCCCTGGATCAGTCTCTCTCTCTCTCTCTCTCTAATCATCATCTTATTTTCTATATTGTTTATCATTCCAAACTTCTGTTCTAGGTAACTGATTCATGCCTACTATCTTAGTTTGAGGTTTTCTTTTTTGCTCTCAAAACCATGACCCCTGAATCTGGTTTCAAGAATTTATATATACTTATATGCAAATATATGTATATATACCTATATACACATATTGTGTGTGTGTGTGTATTAAACCAGTCTTCAGAATACTGACAAAACTTGCCTAAGCTCATAGACTTGTTGGTTGAGGGAAATCTTGAGGGAAATCTAGAAGTTAGAATCCAGTCCTCATTCTCTATAGTCTAAACCCATATTTCTCTCCATAATACTCCATAATGCGTTTGTTTCCCTTGTAACTTTGGCCCATGGGAATTAAAACAATAAATTTTGAAATATGATAATATAATTTGAATAGAAATTGTAATCATAGAATTGACACAGGGGTGGGATTTAGAGTTCTCATGCATAAACAGTCACTTCCTTCCTGAAAAATATTACTACCAACAGAGCACCTTTCATGCTTTTAAATCTTTGTAACCTTTGTACCTTTCAAGTATCCAAAGCTGTAACAAATAATATTTTGGTTTCTGACATGAAAATTTTTAGAGAAGTACATTCTATTAAGATTGTGCCATTTCCATTACTTGCTGGAAAAAAAGCTATGTTGTGTGTTGCAATTTGAGATTATTTTATGTATCCCAAAAAGAGAAAGATTATGTTTTAAAACTAATCTATTCTTCCGGGTGTGATACCCTTTGATTACATTGGATTCAGTTGAGAGGCCCTTGATTAAATGACCTGTTAAGATTAGGGTTTTGATTCGACCACGTCAGTAAGGTGTGACTCAGGTTGAGTCCCCGCCTCCTTGGTGGGCCTATATAAACAGACACACACCCAAGAAGATGCACAGGAAGAGAGAGAGCTCTGTCAATTTTTTATCCTGGAGCCCTGGGGAGAGATGGACCATTTGCCTGATAGCTTCCAGCTGACTTTGGGAAGAGAGTAAAGAATTATATAGAAAGCCCTGAGAGACAAGTCCTATGCTAGCCTACAGCTGAGATTGGAAAGAAGCTGGGTCCACAGAGCCTCAAGAGGAAGAGGAAACCCAAGAAGGAGCACCCAGGCAGAGATCAGTGACCATCTTGCTTCAACACGTGACTACTGACTTTGGTGAGAAAGCAACCTTGATTTGGACTCTTTAGGGCCTTGTAACTATAAGCTTTTACCCCAAATAAATACCCTTTATAAAAGCCAACAGATTTGTGGTACTTTGCATCAGCACCCCTTTGGCAGACTAATACAGTGTACATATGTATTTTCTCAATATTTATAAGATATATTCCTGTCTTTCTTATTCCCAACCACCATCTGTTGCAGTACTTATGTTTATCATTATTATAGGCTGTCAATTTATTTGTTTATCATTATATATTTACCTCCAAAATTTTGAGGCACCAATACAGAATATTCCACATAGGCAAGCATTAGATTAAAAGTAAGAAAAGAATACAATAGAATAAAAGACTAATGATTTTAAATCAAACCAGGGAATGACATATAACCCATGATTCTGAATGTTTTAAACTCTAAATGTTTCTTATAAAATGGCTTACCTTTTACCTTTGGGATTATGAAACTACAAAAATCATTAAGTTAAGACCATTGAAGGAAAGACATGTCCTATATCCAAAGAGCACATCAGTGTTCCTGTTGAGGTAATATATTCAATATAATATACCCTTTCTTCAGAAAATCCAAGGGGAAAAAGGGGGCAGAGAAGAAACTGACATCTTGACCATGCCATGCTAGAAAAGGCAGATAAAAATATGATGGACTTCCTTGGTACAACCGCATCGCCTTTAAATAATGGAAAATAGGATCTGATATATTTTAGTTATGAGCATTTCAATTATTTCTTTAATTCAAAAATCTCAGCAGGATCACAGCCTTCTAGAATAAAGCTTTCCTATCAATACTTATAGCACTGAATAGAATAGAGATATAAGGTAATATGATAAATAATATGTTTTAAAAAAAGATTTCATGTCACTGTTCCTTTCTACAAAACAATTTTGGTTCTTTTCCAGTTGTGTCTTTTGCTGAACATATTTCATGTGTATAAATAAAAGCTGTTGACCTCCCTTATCCTGAAAATGTTGATTCACTACCTAATCAAAATTCCCTTGATAAAATGTATTCTATGTTTCTTAATCTTTGGAATTTGGTTTCACTATATGGAGGCTGAAACTTGACTCATTCTTGTAAAGATGCACTTTCTATCAGAATTCTGTTTGCAAAATAGTCAAGCAATATTTAATTTTTAGAAACTATAAATTTATATCATTTATGTGGTACAACAAATCATGGCAATGGAATCCCATAAAAGGGACATTTTGAAATTCAA
>JAQZBX010041160.1:0-22441 GCA_029593785.1 Cabassous unicinctus
CTCTGCATCTATTAAAAAATGATTCTTCCTCTTGCCCCTGGTGACTCCTAATGTACCTTCTGTCACAATTAATTTGCTTATATTAGATATATTATTTATGTGGAATTGCAAATTAATGTTGCAAAAACGTTGTTGTACAAGTATCTGTTTGAGTCCATTTTCACAATTCTTTTGAGAATAAATCTAGAAGCGTAATTGCTAAGTCATGTGTTTATTTTATGTTTAATTTATTGATGAACAGCTAAACTCTTTCCCCTCATGTGCTTCATCATTTTATAATTTCACTAAAATTTGCAAGTTCCAATTTCTCTATTCCACTTCCACATGTTATTCTCCATTTAAAAAATAATGGCCATCCTTTTGGGGATGAAGTGTGATTGCACTGTTATTTTGATGTTCATTTTCTTGATGACTAATGATGTATAGAACAGCTTATTTGCCATTTGCATATATTCTTTGGAGAAAATCTCTTTGAGGTGTTTACCCATTTTTAAATTTGTTTTTCTTTTTTTTTGTTGCTGATTTGTATCATTCATTCTTTCCTTTTTTTAAAATTTTTTATGAGGTTCCTGGGCAGGAATGAACCAGGGACTTCATATGTGGGAAGCCAGCGTTCAACCACTGAGCCACATCAGCTCCCCTGAGTTGGTTTTATTTGTTTGTTTGCTTGTTGTTTGTTTTTCTGTTTTTTGGAGGCACTGGGACCTGAACCTGGGATCTCCCATGTGGGAAGCAGGTGCTCAATCGCTTGAGCCAAAACTGCTCCCATCTAACAATTCTTTATATTTTCTGGTTATTAAAGTTTATCAGATAGATAGTTTTCAAAGATTTTATTCCATTTGATTGATTGTGCTTTCAAATTCCCAATATATCCTTTCAGTCTAAAACTCTTTTTCTATTAGGCCAGTAAAAGAATTTATTTGGGTAATGGAGGAAAGAATAGAGCTTGCTGAGAAATGGGAGAGAAAGATGGAAATACTCACCAAGATTTGGTGTGGGCTCCTCTAGACAGAGAGAACCTCAGTCTTAAACTTGTAATTTTCATCAACTGCATTTTATCTATATTTCCTTCTGTTGCTTGTGCTTTTGAAGTCATATCCAAAAAATCATTGTCAAATCTATGAAGTATTACATTTTACTCAAAGATTTCTAGAAAGTGTTTTATGCTTTTAGCTCTTAATTCTTAGGTATTTGATCCATTTTTAGTTAATTTTTGTATGTGCTTTGATGTAGGGTTTCAACATCATTCTTTTGCATGAGGCTTTCTAGTGTTCTCAGCACCATTTGTTGAATAGACTCTTCTTTCCCCATTTTGAATGTGGTACCCCGATTGAAAGACTGTGGACAAAAGATGTGTGCGTTCATTTATGGACTTCCAATTTGCTTCCATAGATGCTTAAGTTTTGCTATCAGAAAATCTTGTGACAACAGTAGCTCTGTAGAAAACTCCAGCTTTGTTTTATTTTCCAAGATTTATTTGGCTTTTTAGGGCCCTGCAATGCCACATGAAACTGAGGATCTAGTCAGGAATATACTTTGTTACCTTAAAACCCTACTAATAATTTACAAGGTTTCCAATTTATCCACATCCGTAACTACAGTTATTCTCTGTTTTTTAAATAATGGCCATATTAGCAGATGTGAAGTGATATCACATTGCTATTTTGATGTGCAATCTTTTGATAACTAATCTTTTCATGTGTAATGGCTGTTAATATATATGTTCATTGGAAGAAATCTATATAAATCCTTACTAATTTTTTAATTCATTCTTTTTTATTGCTGTAGTTGAATTGTAGCAGTTCTTTATATATTCTGGATATTAAACTATTGTCTGATTTAAGGTTTCCAAAGATTTTCTGACATTTGTTGATTTTTTTTCATTTCTCTGATTTGCCTTTTCATGCACAAACAGTAAAATTTTGAGGAAGTCCATTTTACTCTATTTTCTCTTGTTGCTTTTGCTTTTGGAGTCATATCTAAGAAGTCATTTTCAGGTTGAAGATAATGACTGTTTCCCCTATGGTTTCTTGAAAGAGTTTTATATTTGGAGCTCTTATGCTTAAGTACTTGATCCGTTCTTAGTTAAGTTTTGTATATGGCTTGTGGTGAGAGTCCATTTCATGAATAACTTAAACATCGAATGAATACATGACTCAACAATTAGACTCTAGGTATCTATCTAAAATAATTGAAAGCAGGGACTCAATCAGTGTACGTGTATCACGTACACTGTACACGTACACCAGTGTTCATTACAAAATTTTTCACAATTACTGAAGGTGGAAACAACAAAAGTGTTGGGCAAGAGCTGACTGGATATACATACGATGAATTATAAGTCAGCCATAAAAAAAAGTTATGGACTTCTAGTAGATTTTATGAAAGGATGAACCTTGACAGTATTGCATTGAGCAAAATAATCCAGACACAAAATACAAGCTTGTATGATTCCACTTAAATGATATATTTAAAACAAGCAAATAAATAGAGGCAGAAAGTAGATTAGGATTTACCAAAGATTGGATGAATGAGTTACTGTGTAATAGGTATAAAGTTTCTGTTTGGGATCATGAAAAATCTTGGTACTCATTGGTGGTGATATTAACACAAAGTTGTGAATGTAATGTATGTAAAATTTGTGTTATATATATGTTGCTTTCAAAAGAAAAAACAGGGTGGAATGATTCATTCTTATTGATATAGCGTCAAACACCAAATACTTTGATACTCTAAGATTTCAAATGTATAGTTTCTCAGAGAGTGAAAACAGGGCAGTCCATCACAAAGAAATTGTTATAATATATTACAATGGTAAGGTGCCCCAGAAAGTTGTTCCCTGTTAACCTTGGAACAGTCTTTATCTGTGCCTTATGTTCCAGACGATACATAGAAAGGAAGAGTTTACAGCCTGAGCTAATATTTATTTTCTGGCAAGGATGGGTAGGTAGCAGTCCTGGCATCAAAGTCTCTTTCCTTATTTTTCTTGCCAAGGGTGTTTTGAACATTAGGCTCAGATTTATGAGTCTAAAAGACTATCTCTCCAAATGTGACAAGTGATCTGAACACAGAATGGGATTCTCAAATCAGATCCACCTAGATCCTGTATCAATGTTCAATGTCTTTTCACATTCTATCTATTATCAGCACTTCATGTGAAGAGGTAAAAGAATGCCCATTACACTTCCTTAATACCTTTGTGGGACAAAATTACTTCCTAAACCCATCTCATGGAATGGGATATACTGTCCTTGAATGAACTTGTAACATGGCCTAGTAGCAGGCATCTAACAGGTGGTTAATTTATGATTGAAAAGAAAAAGGGAATAATTAGTCTGGAAAAAAAGTGCTACCAGACTTATAGAATGAGTACTGTATCAGTCAAGGTTCTATGAGGGAAGCAGATCTAGTAGGTGAGACATATTAAGGGATTAATTGCAAGGAATTGGATTGTACAAGTAAGTTAGTTGAGTAATGTCACCCATCTAGACTTGTCAGCCAGTAACCATCAGTTTTGTTGTTTTGGTCACAGATTCTTAGAATAAAGCATTTATCTGATCAATAGCTACACATAAGGTACTGGGGAATGTGTTAATTAGCTTAATCAACAAAACCACATCTGGAACACGGGCTGCAATTGCAGTCACCATCTGATGACTTTCACGATAATTCACAGGCATGATCCAAGAATCATTAGTTGTCTGCACAGGGCAGAAAGGAGATGTGGTAGGAATCGTTGTGCCTACATTCTTGATGTCCTTGATAGTCAAATTAACCTCTGTTATCCCTCTAGGGATGTGGTTTGCTTTTCTTTCTTACTTTCCTAGGGAGAGGCAGTTCTCATCATTCCACTTGACCTTTCCTACCATAATGTCCCCTAATCCACAAGTGAAGGAGTTAATACGGTAATTCTGTCAAGTGGACTTTAATGATATCAAAAAAATTCCAACAGAGCAACACCTAGATTAAAAATATAAATAAATATAAATATAATGACATGAACATGCTCATACGAGGAGATCAATGACCTCTAGAGAATAAAGTTGGAAACACCCACACCCTAACAATTTATAATCAAACTGCCAAATGCCAAGAGAGAAGAGAGTTCTGATCACTTGAAGAGAACAGCACCATGCATTTACATGGGAGTCCCAATAAGATTAACTGCCAATTTCTCATCAGAAGCCATGGAGGCAAAAAGGCAGAGGAAGAAATATTTAAAGTACTGAATGAAAAATTGTCCACCAAAAATTGTATACCAAAAAGGATGTCTTTCAAAAAGGACAGAGAGACTAAGATATTCCCACTTTAACAAAACTGAGGGAATTGGATACATCTAGACCTACCCTACAAGCCATACTAAACGGAGATTTTCAGCTTTAAAGGAAAGGACACTGGAAAGTAGATCGAAGAAGCAAAAACAAATAAAAATCTCCAGTTAAGATAACAAATGGGTTATTGTAAATGCCGGTAGTATTGTAATATATATCTATATAATTTTTCCCAGAAAGTCTCATTTTTATTGAGAAAGGAGATATATAGTTTTTGTTTTATTTTATCTTAAAAGATGCTTAGATTACATAAATGTTACACAAAAATTACAGGGATTCCCATGTTTCCCACCTCCCAACGTCCCATAACCTCCCACATAAACATCTTCCATTAGTGTGACACATCACCTGCAATGGATATACACATCCTGGGGTTTTGCCACTGAGCATGGACCATAGTTCACATTGTAGACCACACTCTCTCCCACACAGTTCTGCATGTTATATGCTGATGTAAAATGGCCTATATCTGTCGTTGTAATGTCACTCAGGATAATTCCCAAGTCCCGAAAAAGCCCATGTATAACAACTGCTTTTCCCTCTCCCTGCTCCAAAAGCATCCAGTGGCCACTGGCTCCACCTCAATGTTGTAATTTCTTCCATTGTTTGAATCACAATATGTCTACAACAGAATACCAGTAAGTTCAGTCTAGTCCATAGCTCTTCCCCCAATTTTGAGGAGTCTGTGATGGTGATATCCACTCCACCTCCAAGTGAGAGGGAGCTTATATCCCATGGATAAGATGGATGGGATTATCCTCCCTGCAACTGCAGACTCTCTCCATTCCCTGGGATGGCCATTGTCCATCATCATCTCTTCGCCAGGTGACTTGGGTGAGTCCATTGAGCTGTAGAGTAGGAGTTGCAGCTTCAGCAAGATTCCAGGCACAGCTGGCACATGGGCAGGCCAAAGGCTCCAGTCTCTGGAAGGACACCTACAAACTGCAGCACCAAGTATAGGTTTGAATAGAAGGGACTGATGGACCATGTGCAGGGAGGACTTATTTGAGTCCAACTCTGTCATTCTCAGGAACACAGATTCCAAATTATAGCCCACTGATAAGGCATCAATCTCTGGAGCTATCCGCCCTGATATAGGACCTTGGTGTCTCCAGAGCCCTCAGGAGCCCCTCTGTTTGGGGTGATATCTACTTTGGTGTTCTATGAGATCCTACTGAGTTGTGAGTAAGCGTTACCTCTGGGTGACCTTCCGACTCTCTTTGAAGTCTCTTAGCCATATGAACTCATTTGTCTTTCCCCTTTCCCCTTTTTATTCAAGGTCTTTATCCAGTCATAATGCAAGTTGGCATTTGTAATAAATCCCTCATTGCCAGGGAGGCTTATCCCCGGGAGTCATGTCCCACACTGGGGCGAAGGTAATGCATTCATATGCTGAATTTGGCTTGGAGAGAGGCCACATTTGAGCAACAAGGAGGCTCTCAGGTGGCAAACATTAGGCACCCCATAACAATAGGCTAAGTTTCAATTACAAGAGCAAAAAGTTGTAAGGCTAGTCATCAATAACAAGAATCCATTAGTGGACCATCCTCCTTTGCCAGACGCTGCCCCTGCACTCAGACTGTTGCTGCTCCCTTGGAGAATGATATTTTTGGTATTTAACTCCACTTTTCACACATTAATTGTTCTAAAATGCAAATGCAAAAAAAGAAATGATAAATCAATGGCTTTAGACACAGAATGCATAAAGATGTAATATGTGTGAAGAGGATTGCAAAAGGTGGGATTGTGACAGTGTGGTATAGAAACTGTTTGGCAAGCAATATAAGTTGATATCAAACCAAATGTGATTGCAATTGATTTGGGATATTGCACTTAAGGTCCAAGTCAACCAAAAAGAAAATATCTAAAAAATATACACAGAAGGAAATGAGAAGGGACTCTAATTGGTGCAGAACCTCCTGCAAAAGATGATTTGGTTACTTTTCTTTTAACACAAAAAGAAGTGTGGAAACAATAAAACTCCAAAAGAACATGGAGAAACACCAACACATTATATTTACACCAACTAGGTCACCTAATCACCAAATCAGCAACTCGTGAAGTTCTACAAAGCCCAGACAAATCCAATAACTACAGGGAGCAGCATTAGGGAGATACAAGAACCCAAGATCAGGCACTCATCACCCAATGTGTTCTATTGCATTTGCATTTCAACACAGTGAGGTAGGTTTGCAGTGATCCCACAGCATGTAAACGATACCCCCTTTCTCCTTAGCTACCACGACACTAATCACTGCTGGTAGGACATTGGCTCCAGGCACCACAAAGTAGACTTCACTCATGGTCAATCAATCTGCTCTTACACTTAATCTTTTTCACTCTGGCATGAGAAATATTTTTAGAAATCCTTCTTTGAAAGAAAAATACTTCTTTCACCAGGCCACTGTCAAAAAGTTGGAGGGTCTACGGATATTTCATGCAGACTCTCAAGGTATTTCTCCTGAAATCCCTCACTTGCATAAGGATAGAGCATAGTTGGCATCCCTTTCCCCCCCCGGGGGGGGTGAAGCTGTGGACTCCAGCATGAGATACATGGCAGTGCCAGCTGCCCCTTATCACCCTATCCCATTTTCTCTGCTCGCACGATTGATGCCTGCTCCTGGGAACTTCCTGATTGCAAAAGCATTGCCACCTCCCACCGTGGGGCCTCTGGGAGCAGGGCAGGCTGTGGATCTCTTCTTCTTCCTCCCCAAATTAAGAAGGTTTTCCCTGTGAGCTGGGGGCCTGCTGAGGTTTCAGTGGACACACGGCCACCATTTGGCTGATGATCGCAGAAATTTCACTCCTTAGGCTGGGATGGCAGCTTGCATTCTTTGTCATGATGGTCTAGACCTCTAATGATGTAACACCTTTTTTAAAAACATATTTTTATTACAGAAGTTGTGAACTCTCAAACCATCATGCATATGTGTGGAATTCTCATCCAGCAGCCCTCCACCAACACACTATATTGTTGTGGAACATTTGTTACAAATTATGAGATAATATCATCAGACTATTACCACTAACTCTGATCTACACTGTACATTTGATATATTTTTTCCATACCCCAATTATTAACACAGAACATCTTCGGCATTGATGCAAGACTATTACATTATTTCTGTTTACTATTCTCCATAGGCTACATTAATGTATCTCACTCTAGTCCATATGTTATGTTAATTTTATTTTCCCCATGCTTCTCCACATTCGTACCACCTTGCAATAGTGATGTACATTTGTTCTAGTTTATAGAAAGACATTCTTGTATTTGTACTATTAACCACAATTCTCCGGGTTGACTATGTTATTCAGTTCTTAGATTATTCTCTAGCTTTCTTTCAACTGATATTTATATCCCTAGACCACCCTTTTTAGCCACTGTCCCATTTATGAACCAGCTGCATTAATTTTACTAATTATACTATGTTACCATCAACTCTATCCATATCCACACTTTTACAGTCAAGTTAATTATAACTTTTACACACATTAAGTATCAGCAAACCTTCTCAGCCCTCTTCTTATCTCCTAATAACCTATACTCTAAGTTTTAACTCCATATCTTCATTCTTCACATTTAGTTCACATTAGTGAGAACATGTAGTATTTGTCCTTTTGTGTCTGGCTTATTTTCCTTAGCATAATGTCTTCAAGGTTCATCCATGTTATTATATGCGTCTCAATTTCACTTCTTCTTACAGCAGCATAGTATTCCATCATATGTATATACCACATTTTGCTTATTCATTAATTGGTTGATAGACACTTGGGTTGTTTCCATCTTTTGGCAATTGTGAATAACACTGCTATGAACATTGGTGTGCAGATGTCGTTTGCATCACAGTTTTCAGTTCTTCCAGATATATTTCTAGTAGAGGAATTGCTGGATCATACGGCAGTTCTACATTTAGCTTCCTGAGAAACCACAAAAGTGTCTTCTACAGAGGCTGCACCATTTTTCAATCCCACCAATAATGAAGGAGTCTTCCTATTTCTCAAAACCACTCCAGCACTTATTGTTGTTTGTTTTTATAATAATGGCCATTGTATGTGGTGTGAGATGGTATCTCATTGTTGTTTTGGTTTGCATTACCATAATAGCTAGTGACATTGAAAAATTTTTTATGTGCTTTCTGGTCATTTGTTTTACCTCTTTGGAGAAATGTCTATTTAAGTCTCTTGCCCATTTTCAAATTGGATTGCTTCCTCTTTAATTGTTGAGTTGTGTGATAGAATGGAAATCAAACCCTTATTGGATATATGATTTCCAATAATTTTCACTCTTTGAATGGGCTGCTTTTTCACCTTTTTGATGAAGTTCTTTGAATCAGGAAACTATTTAAGTTTGTAGAGTTCCATTTATCCATGATTTCTTTCATTGCACATGCTTTCTGTGTAAGGTTTAAGAATCCACCACATACCACCACATCTTGAAGATGTTTCACTACATTTTCTTCTAGGAGCTTTATGGTTCTAGCTTTTATATTTAGGTCTTTGATCCATTTTGAGTTAACTTTTGTGTAAAGTGTGAGACAGGGGTCCTCTTTCTCTCTTTTGTATATGGATGTCCAGTTCTACCAGGACCATTTGTTGAATAGACTGTTCTAACCCAGCTGAGAGGGTTTAACAGTCTTGTCAGAGGTTGCTTGACCATACGTGTGCGCGTCTGTTTATGAAGTATCAATTTAGTTCCTTTGGTTCTATGTGTCTATCTTTATGCTAGTACCATGTTGTTTTTACCAATGTTGTTAGGTAATATGATTTAAAGTTCAGAAGTGAGAGTCCTCCAACTTTGCTATTCCTTTTTAAGATGTTTCTGGTTCTTCTGGATCTTCCCTCACCCTTCCAATGAATTTGATAATTATGTTTTCCATTTCTTTAAAATATGCTGGTGGAATTTTTATAGGGATTGCATTAAATCTGTATAACAATTTGGGTAGAATTGGCATCTTAATGATATTTAGTCTTTGTATTAGTCAGCCAAAGGGGTGCTAATGTAAAATACCAAAAATGGGTTGGTCTTTACAAAGGGTATTTATCTGGGGTAGCAGTCCACAGATACCAGGCCATAAAGCGTTAAGTTTCTTCTCACCAAAGTTCATTGTCACATGTTGGAGCAGGACAGCTGCCCACGTTTGCCAAGGTTCAGGCTTCTTGTGTTCCTCTCTTCCCGGGGCTGTGTTTCTCTCTGGGCTTAGCTCCTTTGGTTCCTTCACAAGGTCAGCTGTAGACTATCAGGCAAATGGCTCACTTCTCTTCTCCTGGGGCCTTCTTTCCAACATCAAAACTGCTTCTCAAAAACGGCTGCTTCTCAAAACTGTTCTTGCCATGCCTTTTATATTTGATTCCCCACCCACCAAGGGGTGGGGCTCAACGCCCTAATCATAACCTAATCATGCCCAGATTAACAGATCAGTTTACAAGCATGATCTACTTATATTTTTGGAATTCATAATTACATCAAAGTGGCCAACGGTTACAGTCTTCCAATCCATGAACATGGATTGTTCTTCCATTTGTTTAGATCATTTTTGGGTTTGTTTTCTTTAGCAGTGATTGTAGTTTTCTGAATACAAATACTTTACATCCTTGGTTAAGTTTATTCCTAAATATTTGAATCTTTTAGTCACTATTGTAAATGGAATTTTTTCCCCTGACTTCCTCCTCTGAATGTGCATTAGTAGTGTATAGAAACACTGCTGATTTTTGTGTGTTAATCTTGTATCCTGCCACCCTGCTTAAATCATTTATTAGGTCTAGCAACTTTGTTGTAGATTTTTCAGTGCTTTCTCGGTATAGGACCATATCATCTGCAAATAGTGAAAGTTTTAGTCTTCCTTTCCAATTTGGAGGCCTTTTACTTCTTTTTCTTGCCTGATTGCTCTAGTCAGATTCTCTAGCACCATACTGAACAACAGTGGTGACAGTGGGCATCCTTGTCTTGTTCTTGATCTCAAGAAGACAGCTTTCAGTTTTTCCCCATTGAGTAAAATGTTAGCTTATTTTTATTAAGAAAGGGTGCTGTATTTTGTGAAATGCCTTTTCTTCATCAACCAATCAGATAATATGACTTTTATTCTTTGATTTATTAATGTGGTGTACTACATAAATTGCTTTTCTTGCATTGAACCATCCTTGCATGCCTGGTATAAAACCCACTTGATCATGACGAAGAATTCTTTTAGTTGTTGTTGGATTCAATTTGTTAGCATTTTGTTGAGGATATTTGCACCCATTTTCTTTAGGGAAATGGGTCTGTAGTTTTATTTTTTCACAATATCTTTATCTGTCTTTGGTATTAAGGTGGTATTGGCTTCATAGAATGAGTTTGGTACCATTCCTTCTTTTTCAAGTTTTTGCAATAATTTGAGTAAGACTGGGATTAAATCTGTGAATGTTTGGAAGAACTCACCAGTAAAACCATCTTGTCCTGGGATTTTCATTTTCAGGATTTGTTTGATGGCTGTTTCAATCTCTTTACTTGTGATTGGTTTGCTGAGGTCTTCTATTTCTTCTAGTGTCAGTGTAGGTTGTTTGTACATTCCTATGAATTTTTCCATGTCATCTACATTATCTAGTTTGTTGGTGTACTGTTGTTCACAGTATTCTCTTATGATCCCTTAATTTTTTTTTGGTGTCAGTGGTAAAGTCCTTGTGGCAGTTTGATATTATATGTATAAATACCAAAAGGAGATATAGGTTATGTTTATAAACTGGTCTGTTCCTCTGGGCCTCTTAATCCTTTGATGGTCTTAGATTCAGCTGAGATGTCTGATTAAATTATGTTAAGATTAGGGCTTTGATTCAAGCATGTTCTTAGATTGAGCCTCAGCATTGAGTCTCCAATCCCTTGGTGGGCTGATAAAACAGATTTTCTCACAGAAGTACATACAGAGAAGATATACAGAGTACCCTATGGCCCTGGTAAGAGACATGAGCCTGATAGCCCTTTGAGGACCTTGTGAAGAGAGCAGAGCAACTGATCCTGGAAAGAAATGAGCCCTGGAGAGTGAGATAAGCCTGATTCCAACCTTCAGCTGAGACTGGAAGGAGCTGGGACCATGATTCCTTAAGAGGAAGAAGGAAGGTTGAACCCTCACAGGCATCGCCCACCATCTGGTGTTCGTATGTGGCAATAGACTTTGGGTGAGGAAGTATCTCTTATGGTACCTCTTGAGTTGGACTCTTTATGGCCTTGTGAGTGTATTTTTCTACTCCCAATAATTACCCTTTCTAAAAGCCAAAAGCTTTCTGTTACTTTGTGTAAGCACTCCTTCAGCTGACTAATACAGTATTCTTGGGTCTAAGGTGAGTCTCTGGTATACAGCTTATAGATGGCTCATATTTTCTTATCCATTCTTCCACTCTAGAGTTTAATCCATTAATATTCAATGATATTACTGTAATGGCATTTCTTCACCCATTTTAACCTTTGGGTTTTATCTGTCATATTTTATTTTCCCACCTTTCTTTTTACACTTTTTGTTACTTTTATTGATATAATCTTCATTTCTAGATTCTCTTCCAAGCTTCTCTCTCCTGTCTTTTCTTTTCAGCCTGTAGCACTCAGTTTAGTATTTCCTGCAAAGCCAATTTCTTAGCTACAAACTCTTTCTGTTTTTGTTTTTCTGTGAATATTTTAAACTTGCCCTCATTTTTGAAAGGCAATCTTGCCGGATATAAAATTCTTGGCTGGCAGTTTTTTCCTTGCATTGTATTGTATATATCATACCACTGCCTTCTTGCCTTCATGGTTTTTGATGAGAAATTGGCACTTAATCTTATTGGTTGTCCTTTTTAGTGACGCATTGCTTTTCTCTTGCTGCTCTCTGAATTCTCTCTTTGTCTTTGCCATTTGACATTCTGATTAGGATGTGTCTTGGAATGGGTCTACTTGGATATATTCGGTTGGGAGTATGTTGTGCTTCTTGGACAGTGAAATCTATGTCTTTCTTTAGTTTTGGGACATTTTCTACCATTATTTCTTCAAATATTCCTTCTGCCCCCTTTCCCTTCTTGTCTCCTTCTGAGATACCAGTGACATGTATGTTTGCACATCTCTTGCCATCATTTAGTTCCCTGAGTCCCTGTTCAATTTTTTCCATTCTTTTCTTTATCTGTTCTTTTGTATGTTTGCTATCGCAAGCCATGTGTTTAAGCTCACTGATCCTTTCTTCTGTCTCCTCAAATCTGCTGTTATATGCCCCAGTGCATTTTAAGTTCATTTATTGTGCCCTTTATTCCCATAAGATCTGCTATTTTTCTATGTAGACTTTCAAATTCTTCTTTGTGCTCACCAAGTATCTTCTTAATATCCTTAATCTCTTTATTCATCTCATTGAATATATTAGGGAGATTTGTTTGAACATCTGTCATTAATTGTCTCAACTTCTTTATGTCATCTGGAGGCTTATCTTAGTCCTTTGACTGGGCCGTATCTTCCTATTTATTTCTATGGATTGTATTTTTTTGTGTGTTTGTCTTGGCATCTGGCTTCCTAGATGTATTTATTCTAGGTGCAGTTTCTCTCTTTAGTTTAGGACTTTCTTGTCCTTTTTCAATTGTTGGTTGTGTCATAGGAGCCAAGGATATGGTTGCTTCTGTAAATCTTGAGGCTGAAGTTGCCCGCATTGTCCCAGGAACTGATGAAGCTTCTCCCACCTTTCTCATCTGCCAGGGATAGGGACAGAGCTGCAGCTGTGTGTAGCAACCCAAGCTGTGCAGGCCAAGATCATCTGTAGTTGCCTGAAAAGACTGATGAAGTTTCACAACCCTTCCTCCCTTGCCTGGGTGGGGATGGAGTTGAGTGTGTGCAGCACATTAAGTTGTGTGGCTGAAAACTGACTGCAGTTGACCACGTATACTAACATATCTCTGACCCCCTTCCTCTTCCACAGAGGTGGAGATGGACCCTCCAGATTGCTCAAAAATCTAATCTGCATGGCCTGAAAATGCCTGCAATTGCCATGAGAGGCTAAAGAAACACCAGCCTCCTCCTATCCTATGGGGGGTGGGTATAGAATCTAAGGCACTCAACTAACCAGTCCATGTGGGCTGATATCACCTGCAGCTGCCCAGATAGGTGAGGAAACACACCTCCTCTCTTATTCTATTGGGGGCAGGGATGGAGCTAAGGTGTCTGAGTAGCCAGTCTGTGTGGGCTGAAAACACCTGTATTTGCCCAGAGAGGCTGAAGAAACACCAGCACCCCTCTTATCTTATGCATGTATAAGGGGAATGGAATTGAAGGTGCACAACAAACCAGTCGATGCAGGCCAAAAGCTCTTGCAGTTGCTTAGAGAGGCCAAGAAAACACAGTTCCTGTCCTATCCTATAGTGGGCTGGGGATGAAGTCACAGGTATGTGACTATCCAGTCTGTTCTAGCTGAAAGCACCTGTAGTTGCCTGGAGAGGCTGATTCAAGTCCTCTGAGATTCCTCCCACCAGAGGTCGGGCTGGGGCCTAGGCTAGGGCTGCAATCTGTTCTGGATAGAAAGAAGCCATTCCCTACTGTCACTGTGATTTTCAATCAGCCCTGCTTCCCCTCAAGCCAGCGGCAGAGTTAAAATTGTGGCTACCAGCCTCTTTCTGACTTGGGCAGGTTCAAACTTTAGTTCTTCTTAGGATTATACTTCAGCCAGCCAAATTTACTAATCAGTAGCTGAGGTCTGTGCCCGACTGACTCTTTCTCCCCCATTTTTGGGAAATAGAGTTTCTACCTCCAGCCACAGAATAGCTTCCTAGGTGGCATGCGCCACCTGTGGAGGATGGGCACCAGCCTCCGTGGTGTGGAGTGCTCTGCTCAAGGAACTTCATTGCAGATGGGCAGTCTTTCCCCTACATTCTTTCAAGGATGCTGCAGGATGCTCTACTGGTCTCCTTGGCCCCTCAGACAGGTGCTTTTGATAGCACTGGGTGATTACTAACTGCCCTGTAGGTCCAGCTGACTGTTGGAGTTCCTTACATTGCCATCATCTTGCGACCTGTCTTATTTTATTCTGCACTTCTGCATGTTCTTCCCCTTTGGTATCCTCTCACTCCCAATACAGAACACCCTGCCAGGTTCAGGGACACCAATAGATTCCAGGCCCTTGAAAGACTTCTTAAAGTTGAACTCCACTGCCTCACCCTCCTTCAGGGTCTGGAAGCCCTGCATGTGCAGGTCACTCAGATGCACAAAGATGTATATTGGGGGAGGTGTCCAGTGTGACCTGGGTGAGGGTGGTCATGGACAGGAAGCCGAACCCACGTGCAAGCACGTTGAACCACTTACAGATGTTCGCACCGTGCAAAGGCTGAGACTCTTCTGACTCCCAGAATGTATTCTCCAGCCCCTCCTCCATTGCCTTGGTGAAGTCACCTGCAAACTGCTGGTTGGACATGGAGCCTCGGGTTGTTATCAGGTCCGTGGTGACAGGTTCTGGTAGGGGAACTGCTGGCCCCAGAGATCCTGAGGCAAATGTGTAGTTTGGAGAAGTGGCATTTACATCTTCCCAGGTTCTCTAATATGTTTTTGAAACACTCTTAGTGTTTATTTATTTCAGTTATTGTGGTCTTCAACTCTTGTTTTTTTTGGGTTTCTTTTCAAAGTTTCTATCTCTTTATTGATATTCTAACTTTGTTCATTTATCATTTTCCTGAACAAGATTCATAGCTAATTGCAAGAACATTGAGGGTTTGGCATACTGGCCTGTTCTTCTCTATTAGGCACTGCCTATGCTCTCGAGAGACTCCCACCCCTCCAGTTGAGACCATAGCAGAATCTCCCAGGATGTGAGTCCAACAGGAGCATGGTCTTTTATGCCTAGCTCTATGTATAACCAGATTCCTCTATTAGGACTTCGAGACAATAAAAACTTTCTGTACCTATAAGCACTGGGTTCCTTGTTTAGCTATTCCCATTACAGGATTCCTGCCCACCTCACCCTTCTTGTCTATTTTATCTCAGAATTCACAATCAAAGGCTGAGCTCCTACCTTCCCAAATGTCTGTGTTCCTGTGTTTCATAGCCCCACCCTCTCCCCCTAGCACTTAAAAACTTTTGTCTATCTATGTATTAAACGAATTTGTATTTCATTAATTGTTTGGTTAACTCACATTTATCAGGTGGCTTCCAAGTCTTTCTAGGTCTTATGGAATAGCGTTGAGGAAAGTCACCTCTTTACTCTTTTAGCGTTTTTTTTTCTATAAGAAGGGTGGCATTTGAAAATTAGATTATTAATTATTCTCATTTTAAGTCTGTTAATAGGTTTAAATTAGGGAATTAGAAAACCAACAAGCAGAAAGCAAAGCAACAGAGAGACACGCAAGTATCAAAAGTGAAGAATATTATGATAAAATTAATATCAAGTCATGTGAAGATGACCCGGGAGTTACCTTAGATTAGAAGCCATTTCAGACTTCCCTGAAGAGGTGATGATATTTAAGCTGAGACTGAATGAAAATAATATATGGCAGAAGTCACATGTATTAGAAAATACTAGAAGCATGCTGCGTCTCTATATTCTGCTTGGTGCACACATCCAGGGTTTTAATGCTGCACTGTCGCTCGTCAGCCTAATGTGCAGCTTAGTTCCTCAGATGTGAGTACAATGTGAGATCTTGCCTTTTGTCCTAACACAAAATCCTTTTTGGCCTGCCGTACACTAGACTTCCGTTTACTTCTATTCTTAAGAATAAACTCTGTATCTGATCCCACTGTTAGCCTCTCTGCCTTTAATCAGGTTGTGAAACTCAGCATGTGTCCTTGCTCCACTCCACTCTATGTCTGCTGCCTTGTCTTCCAACTTCTATGTCCTGAGTGGTGAGGTAGGAGGTGTCTGCTTTTAACTTGGTAATTTGGTGCCTCTTTCTAAGACCTCTCTTCAGGCTAGGGCTTTGTTGTAAGGGTTTTGCTGAGGGCTTTATTTCCCATTCAAACAGACTCCAAATTTGTGTGTCCACTGATGACCAGGGCCTGGATCATGTTCTTTGTTTAAATATGGGGATTAGGAAGTAATTGAGCTTTGCATGGAAGAATATTTAGGGTCATTCCTTTAAGGGTCTCTAGTCACCTGTTTTTTAAATCAAAAACCCAGAATTTAAAACAAAGAAATATCACTAATTGAAGCAAGTAAAACATATTTTGCAGGGCAGATATGCTCTGTATGATTTTAAAAGACAACTGTTTTATTGGAAAATTTGTGATTTTTATGATGGAGAAAGTGTTAATATTTGTTATGAATTTGAAGTCCTCAAATTGATAAGAACAGAAGTCCCTATGATAATGGAGGAAAGCATTTGAATAAGGAAATCATTGAAGAGGTTATTAAATTGGTACCTCTTAACCACAGAAATTCTTATCAGTGATCAAGGAAATGCAATTCAATATAAAGAATATTGCTCTTGAGCTCTCAGATTGGCCAATATTAAGATTGAGATCACATTTACTGCTCACAGAGGTGCTTGCAAAAATGTGGTCTCATACTTTCTCTAGCAAATATTAATTATCATAGAATTTCAGGAAATCAATTTGGCTATATCTATTAAAATGAAATTTATACATTCTACTTGACTTAAAAAACTTATTTAAGGCAATGCATCATGTATATGTGAAATCTTTGACTATGCCAAAATGTATGTCACTTGCTTCATGGCTTGGTGCATAGAGAAATTGAATACGACCTGAATTCACAAAACCAGGGAAAGATTGATTAATCTATGGTTTATTGAAGCCCATGGAATATAAAACACGTCCTGAACAGAATGAAATAGATCTAGAGCAGTGTACTAAACCAGATTTATAAAATATTGTGTTCTGTGTCCAAAGAAGAGAGAATGTCTAAGTTACCATGTGATCTGTGTTGTCCAACATGACCTGTTCATCCACCTCTGCTGTCCAATATAAGCGGTAGATATGAGACTGGGCTTGTGCATGCCCTACAGGCACAAGTAAGTCACATTAGGAAGTGGCCCGTTTTCCATGATTCCCATTCCTGCTACTTTACCTTTTTTCTCCCATTCCTACAACTACTTCTGTAATCCAATTCCTTGCAATTCTCTCAATATGTGTCACCTATGATTTCCACTTCTCTGGTAGAACTTTGACTGTTTCAGTACTTATGCTATCAGAATGGTAGCACATTTTTTTCCTGACTGATAAGTCACTTTTTCTATTCCACCATCCACTGACTTCCTTTAAAGTAGCTGGTACTATGCCACACAAAAAGTTGGTTCCAGTGCAGGATAAATAATTCTGTGAAATGGGTTTAGGAAGCAGGTTCTATCCCTCAAGGGGCTATCAGATGTGAAATTGGTTTTCATTTACCTCTCCACATGGGGTGTTGATACTAGATAGAACGTGACTAAAGAGAGTATTCATTCTAGGTTCATGTGAATCTGATTTCTATGTGTCAGACCACATTGTCATAATTGGCAAGAAAGCCTTTCAGACTCACAAACCTTTGCTTAATGGCTAAAGCACCTCCTGGAAAGCAAAATGGAAAATGAGAGTTTGATGCCAGTACTGCTACGTACTATTCCTCATGAGAAATTAAATATTAGCTCAGCTCTACTACACAAACAGTGAACCTTAAGTTAAACTATGGACTTTAATTAATAGTACAATTATAAAAATGTGCTATCATCAATTATGGTAAATATTCCACACCAATGCAGTGTGTTGGTGTTGGGGTGGTGTATGGGAATCCTGTGTTTTATACCCGATTATTCTGCAAACACACAACTTCTCTAATAAAGAAGAATAATTTTAAAAAATTAGCTCAACTGCAACTCTTTGTTTCCATTCAATCTGGCTGGAATATAATGCACAGAGTTGGTTCATTGAAAAGTTAACAGGAAACGAATTTCTTCCAGGACAACCTCAGATGTAAAGTGTTAAACAACTCCTTGAGTGACTACTGAGTTCTTATTCTCTGACAAACTTCACTATCTAAAACCTCAGAATATCAAAAAATGTGACATTTGAAATGATAAGTCAGAATGAATGATCCAATTCTTTATTTTTTAAATTGAGTAACATATATAACACAAAATTTTCCATCTTAACCGTTTTTAAGCGCACACTGCAGTGGTACCCAATGTTGTGCTACTCTTCTACCATCCATTACCAAGGCTTTTTCATGATCCCAAACAGACATGCTACCGAATTAAGCAATAACTCCTTCCCCCACCCCCTGGTCATCCTAAATTTACTTTCTGTCTTTATTAGCTTTCCAATTTAGATATAGTATGTAAGTGGAAGCATGAAATATTTGTTCTTTAGTGCCTGATATATGTCAATCAACATAATAGTGTCATGGTTATGTGTAGGTTCACAGAAGTTTTGGATTCACGGAAAGATCATGCAGAAAGTACATAGTTCCCGTATACTCACCCCCATTTTCTAACATTTAGCATTAGTGTGGTAACTTTACTATTATTGTTGAGAGAATATTATGATTGTCCTATTAACTATAGTCCATAGTTTACATTAGGGTTCACTCTTTGTATTGTACAGTCCTATTTTTTTGAAAAAAATTTTGTTCCAGTAACATATATACCACCTAAAATTTACCCTTTTAAGCCCCTTCAGATATATTGCATAGGGTATAACTTGCATTAACAATGTTCTGTTGTCATCACCACTGTATATTTCCACAACTTTCTATCATCCCAAAGAGAAACTCTGAACCAATTAAGAATAATTCCTCATATCCAATTACCATCCTGGCCCCTGATATCCTACATTCTAGTTGTTGACTGTATGAATTTGCTTATTCTAATTGTTTCATATGAATGAGGTCATACAATATTTTCTTTTCGTGTCTGGTTTATTTTACTCACTGTCCATTTTGTAACTGGGTTGCTTACTGTTTTGTTGTTGAGTTGTATGATTTATGTATAAATTCTGAATATTCAACTCTTCCTAGATATGTGGTTTCAAAAAATTTACTCCTATTCTGTAGATTGTGTTTTGCCTATAGTATCCTTATGATGCACAAACTTTTTAATGTCGATGAAGTCCATTTTACCTATTTTTTTTTTTTTTTGCTTGTGCTTTTGGTGCCATATCTAAGAAATCATTGCCCAGTCCAACATCATGAGTGTTTTCCCCTATGGTTTCTTGAAATGGTTTCATGGTTTTATTGCTGAAGCTTCAGTCAATGATCCATTTTAAGTTAATTTTTGGTGTGAGGTTGGGGATCAATTTCACTCACTGCTTGTGGATATCTAGTTTTCCCAGAACCTTTTTTTGAAGAGACTATATTTTCCTCAGTTCTTTGGCATCTTAGTTGAATATCAGTGACTGGAAATGTATGGATTCATTGTGGAATTTCAAGCCCCTTCCACTGATATATGTCTCTCTTTATGTCAGTATCACCCTCTTTTGATTACAGTAGCTTTGTTTTATGTTCAGAAAATGGGAAGTGTGAAACCTCCAGCTTTGTTTTCTGTTTCAGGTTTGTTGATCTATGGCCCTTGGCAATTCCATATATATTTGAGGATCAGCTTTTCTATTCCTGAAAGAAAGACTACTGAATTTCAAATGTGATTGCATTGAATTTGTACAATTGTTTACTGAATTTCCATTTTGGATTGTTCATTGCTGGTGTATTGAAACAAAAGTGACTTTTTGTAGTTTCATCTTGTACCCTTCAACTTGGCTGAATTTCTCAGCTCTGCATTTTCTATCTCAACCATGATCTTTTGCAATATGGATTTATCCATAACATGCCACTTCTGTGCAATACTCTGAGCCCTGTGGTAAAGCAAAGGTGCACCTGAGTTAGTCTTAAGGGAGCAACTTGGAGCAGACATAGAAACACACCAAATCTCTATATAGGTGCGTTAATAACCAGGCACCCAGACCAGCTCACTAGGAATGCAGACCTCTGTCTGTCCCAGAGACTGCCTTGCAGAGTAAAGGATGGATGGGATGAGGGCAAGTGAAAGCACCATGCCTCTTTCCTATGTCTTTTGAAGGTATAGTATATTTGTATTAGAAAAGTTGTAGGTTTACAGAAAAAATATGCAGAAAATACAGAGTTCCCACATTCTCCCCCCACTGATTATTAATTTTTTTGAGGAAATATTTTTCTAATTTATTTGATGCAATATCCATCATTTTCTGTCTTTATTAGAGAAGTTATAGGTTTACAGAAAAATCATGGGGAAAATATAAATTTCCCATATACACCTCTAGGGTGGGATATTTAACAAATATAAGAATATTATTGTGCTTGTACTATTAACTATCATCCATAGTTTACATTAGGGTCCATTGTGTGTACATTCCATGGCTTTATAACATTTTTATTCTGATAGCATATATACATCAGAATGAAAATGTATATATGCTATACATTTTTACATTATACAAAGGTATATATGCTATACGGTTTTACATGATAATTTCCAATATAACGACTTTCAAATATATAATTCAATGATGTTGGCTCCATTCACTCTGTTGTTATACCATCACCACCATCCATTATCAAATCTTTTCCACCACCCGAAACAAAAATTCTGCACAAATTAAGATTTAACTTGACATTCCTTATCTCCATCTCAGGCCCTGGTAACTTGTATTCTAATTTCTGTGTCTATGACATTGCTTATTCTATTTATTGCATGTAAGTGAGATAATACAGTATTTGTCCTTTTATGTCTGACCTATTTCATTCAACATGATCTTCAAGCTTCATCTATGTTATTGTAGGTATCAGAATTTCCTTCCTTTTTATAACTCAGTAATATTCCATTGTGTCCACACCACATTTTGTTTACCCATTCATCTTTTGTTGGACACTTGTTTTACTTACACTTTTGGCAATTGTGAATAATACTGCTATCAACATTGGAGTCCAAATACCTGTTCAAGTTCTTGCTTTCATTTCTTTTGGGTATATACCTTGGGGACAGGGGACACAGAGTTCAAGCCCAGCTCAGCCCCAAGCCCCAAGCAAGATGTGGCTCCATCTTCCTCACAGAGTTGGTCTGTTTTCAGAAGGCTATGAAGTCATTGACCCATCATTATGAAGTTTGCCCCACCAGCTCCTGAAAATTTGACAGTGGCTACAACTTGTAATCTCAATGGGAAATGTGACTGAGTGTACAGAAAGCCCACCCTGGAAATCTGCACATTCTTGGAGTTCTCTCTTGCTCTCAGCCATCCTTCCCCAAATAAGATAATCCCTGGTTTGCCGCACCTGGCCCCTGGTGTCCAAGCCCCATTTATGTGAAGCCTTCAAGGAGAGAATTTGGTATTCATGTTTTTCTCCAACCTTGGGAGCAGTCCCCTCTCCCCTCACTCCTTCTCTAGCCCAGGAGCCTCATGGGAAGGGCAGTCAGTAGTTGCTCAGGTGGGCATGGCCTCAGGAGATGGTGGGGAGCTCCTTGAGTAGGACCTCCTGGCTGACAGTGTGGAAGGCCAGGTTTCTCTGGATGTTCTAATGGCTTGAACCAGCTCTTTGAGAAAGCAGCCTCCTTGTGCTGCTCTGAGTAGCACTCTTACTGGTCCCAGCCACCCTGCAGCTTCACTGTGAGTGTGACATATTTGGCTTGCGCTACCTCCAGCACCTATTCCTCTAACATTTGAGTAATGTGATTCACAGCAGCATAGCTCTATTTTGGGGTCAAGATGGTTGATGATGGCACTGATATTAACCAATGCGTGGGTCACCTTGCTGGCTGCTTGTTTCCACTGGCCTCCATTGGCAGAAAGATTCAGCACCATGGAGTAGAGGTTGTCAAAGCTCTGGTGCCTGCAGATAATCTGGATAATAGAGTTCATCATAGCTGCTGGGGATAGACAGGAATGTGTGGCCATGTGTGATAAACATATGTAATAGGTTCACAATCATAAGGGCTAACATAAAAATAATGTGTTTGTTGAAAAGGATGGTGTCATCTACCATAAGGAACTTATATGTATATTTTATATACATATACAAACTATATATGTAAACTTTATTATATATGTTTTCATATATAATAAACAAAAATTATTTCTATTTTATTGACATTTATATATTTTTATATATAAAATGTATATATTTATATGTATTATAAATATATTTTTGTAACATTTACATATATTCAGTTTTATACATATATTTTAT
>JAQZBX010041161.1:0-22439 GCA_029593785.1 Cabassous unicinctus
TAGGGGATTCTCATATACCTTATCCCCTTCCCTTCCCACATTTTCCCCACTGACAACCTCATTCATTAGTGTGGTATATTGGTCACAATTTATGAACACACATTGAAGTATTGCTACTAAACCTGGTCCACAGCTCATATTATGGTTTACACTTCACACCACACAATTCCATAGGATTTGACAAAATGTATAACAGCCTATATCCATCACTGCAATGTCATGCAGAACAATTCCAGTGTGCCAATAATGCCCCATGTTACACCTATTCTTCCCTCTCCCTCCCCTCAGAATTTCTGTTGACTACTGCCTATATATCAATCCTACGATTTCTTCTATTACTCGAATAATGATAAGTCTACTTCAGTCCAGAGTTGCATCCCCCATTATGTTTGTTCATTCTTCAATCAAGAGGAGTTGGGGGTAGTGATGGCCACTCCTCTTCGAATTGAG
The DNA here is from genome assembly GCA_029593785.1 of Cabassous unicinctus. NCBI lineage: Eukaryota > Metazoa > Chordata > Mammalia > Cingulata > Chlamyphoridae > Cabassous > Cabassous unicinctus. Next base: position 451 of record JAQZBX010041161.1, read on the forward strand.
TGGGGGCTTAGATCTTAGGAAGCATATCAGTAGAAGAGTCTTGCTTGCAGGTGTAGAAACAATCTGGTTTCTGGGATGGACATTGTCTATCATCATAATTTTGTTAGTTGCCCTGGGAATGTCTGATGGACTGGAAAGTAAGTGTTGGCTGCAACTCTGCTGAGATTCACTGCTCAACGAGAATATGAACTGCCAATAAATTCAAATCTCTGGGAAACATGTTTAAAGGGAATACTGCTAATTATAGGTTAACTTAAAAGGGGCATAAGGACCATAGGTAGGAAAATTAAAAATGAGTCTAATTCTGATATATTGGGGGAATAGTTTATCATATATTCGAAGGTAAGGCCCACTGATACGGTGCTGAATTTCTGTGGTTATCTGCCCTGCCTATAGTGTCTAGATTTCTCTGGAGCCCTCAGGCACCCTCCTAATTGAGGCACTGTTTACTACAGCAGTTACTGAGTTCCTTCTGAGATAATCATAAATATAAACTCTGGAATGACCTCCTGACTCCCTTGAAATACCATAGGCATAAAAACTCATTTCCTTTGTATGCAACATTTCTCCTTTTTGATCAAGGTCTTTTTCCAAATGCGTTGCTCCTTACTTCTTGGTTATAATCCCTTGTTAACAGGCAGGCTCATCCCTGGGAATCTTGTCCTTATGACACAGAGGATGCCACATTTAAGCAACAAGGAGGCTTTCAGGAGGTAACTACCAGGCAATATACATTACTAGGCCAAGTTTGAACTTCACAAGAACAAGGTTCATAAGTGCAAGAATCAATAATAATGGCATAGCATGTTGGTATATCCTCCTTCGCTAGACACTACCCATGCAACCTAGAGATTTTTTCCACTCTGTGAGAGAATGTAGCAGTAATCTACAGGATGAGAATTCAATGCTCTGCCAATTATTCTGTGAGTCTCCAACCATCAAGACAACACTCCATGACCACTTGAACATATTCATATTCCATAGACCATGTCCCAGGTCCACCCCTCCCCACATATTCCCTAACCACTGACACCCTGCACAGGTGATCCTTCCCTGCAAGAGTTGCAACTCTTCTGTAATCCAAAACCTTCCCAAAGCAAATCCAAAAAATAAAGTTATAAAAATACAAAATAAAAATAAATAAAAATAAAATAAAAATATTGCATTATGTCTTTCATCCCTGTAAGACCTGTTATCTTTTACATACAGTGTCTATTTCTTCTGTACGTTTCCCCAGTGTCTTAGTTTTTCACTTATTTTCAAAGAAGCTTTAGGTTACAGAAAAATCACATAGAAAATATAAGGAATTACCATATAGCCCACCCCCTTCCCCTCACATTTTCCTCCATTAATGTTATCTTATTTGAGTATGTTCCATGTGTTACAATTGATGAACAAATATTGAAGCATTGCCACTATAACCAATGGTTTACATTATTGTTCACATTCTATACCATACACTTTTATGGGTTTTAACAAAAATGCATAATAGCTTATGTCCATAATTGCAAGATCATGCAGAAAAATACCAAAGTCTAAAATGCCCAAAGTTCCATCCATTCATCCCTCTCCCTCCCCTGGAACCCATGGTAGCCACTGAGTTGCAATTTTTGAAGAATAAGGTTCATGGTTATATGCATTAATGTTGAGGACTTGACATATTCATCAATCTTTTTTGTTAGGCACTGCCTATATTCCCAAAATAATCCTGCCCCTGTATTTGAGAACATAGCAGTACTCCACAGTATGGGGGTTTAATATTTTCTTGTTTATTGTGTAGGTCTCCACCCACTGCGATAACACCCTATGACACAATGAACACTTTCATATTCTATAGAAGCATGACCCTGGAGCACACTTTCACACATATCCTTCCACCTCCAATGACCTGCACCAATAACTGCCCACTGCTGTATTTGCTAAAAAGAATGTACACTGCACAACTTCACATTCCAGCACATTCAACCTCACTCATATCCCCACACCACTATCAACCACATCCATTGACTAACTACCCCTTCCACCTTATCACAGGGTTTTGACCATATTGAGCAGCAACTCACCACACTCCACTACCCCTCTTTCTCCTAATAACCCTTCCTTCAGCCTTTAGCTTTGTGAGTCTGCTAAATTTGCATCGATCTTATCAGTGAAGTCATGTAATATTTGTCCTTTAGTGACTGGCTTGCTTCACTCAATAAAAGGTTTTCAAGATTCATCCATGGTGTACAGTGTGTCAATCCTTCCATCCTTCTTATAGCTGAGTAATATTCCATTGTGTGTATAGACCACAATTTGCTTATCCATTATGTTGATGGACACCTGGGCTGCTTCTAACTCTTGGCTATAGTGAATAATGACACTATAAACTTCGTTGTGCATATATCTATTCATGTTCTTGCTTTTGATTCTTCTGGGTATGTACACAGCAGTGGAATTGCTGGATCATATGGGAGTTATACGTTAACTTGCTGAGGAACAAGCAAACCATCCTCCACAAGGGCTGCACCATTCTACATTACCACCAGCAGTGGATGAGGGTTCCCTTTCCTCCACATCCTCTCCAAAACTTGAAGCTCTCTGTTTTTTTTTCTTCAATAAATGCCAGTCTAATAGGTGTGAGATGATATCTCATTGAAGTTTTCATTTGCATTTCCCTAATACCTAGTGATGTTGAGCATGTTTTAATGCGCTTTTTAAAATTTTTAATTTGTAATATATATTTTAAAAGATGCTTAGATTATATAAATATTACACAAAAATTACAAGGATTCCCATTTTCCCCATTTCCCACACCTCCCATAACATCCCACAAAAACATCTTTCATTAGTGTGGCACATCACCTGCAATGGATATACACATCCTGGGGCTTTGCCATTAAGCATGGATTATAGTTCACATTGTAGACCACACTCTCTCCCACACAGTTCTGCATGTTATATGCTGATGTAAAATGGTCTATATCTGTCATTGTAATGTCACTCAGGATAATTCCCAGGTCCTGAAAAAGCCCCTATATTACAACTGCTTTTCCCTTCCCTGGCCCAAAAGAGCCCAGTGGGTACTGGCTCCACCTCACTGTTGTAATTTCTTCCATTACTTGAATCACAATATGTCTAGAACAGAATACCAGTGAGTCCACTCTAGTCAATACCTCTTCCCCCAATACTGAGTAGTTTGGGATGCTGATGTCCACTCTACCTCCAAGTGAGAGGGGGCTTATATCCCATGGGTATGATAGATGAGATTATTCTGCCTGGAGCTACAGACTCTCTCCATTCACTGGGATGGCCGTTGCCCATCATCATCTCCTCACCAGGTGACTTGGGTGAGTCCATTGAGCTGTAGAGCAGGAGTTGCAGCTCCACCGAGATTCTAGGCACAGATGGCACATGGGCAGGCGAAAGGCTCCAGTCTCTCGAAGTACACCTAGAAACTCCAGCAGCACATGTAGGTTTGAATAGAAGGGACTGATGAATCATGTGCAGAGAGGACTTATTTGAGTCTAACTTTGTCATTCTCATGAGCACAGATTCCAAAGTATAGCCCACTGATAAGGCATCAACCTCTGGAGCTATCCCCACTTATATAGGATCTGGTTGTCTCCAGAGCCCTCAGAAGCCGCTCTGTGTGGGGTGATATCCACTTTGGTGTTCTATGAGATCCTATTGAGTTGTGGATAAGCGTTACTTCTGGGATGACCTCCCGACTCTTTTTGAAGTATCTTAGCCACATGAACTCATTTGTCTTTACCTTTTCTCCCTTTTATTCAAGGTCTTTTTACAGTAGTATTGCCAGTTGGTGCTTGGTGTTAATCTCTCATTGCCAGGGAGGCTCATGCCCGAGAGTCATGTCCGATGTTGAGGGGTAGGTAATGCATTCATATGCTGAGTTTGGCTTAGAGAGAGGCCACATTTGAGCAACAAGGAGGCTCTCAGGAGGCAACCCTTAGGCACCCCATAACAGTAGGCTAAGTTTCAATTAGAAGAGCAAAGACTCATAGTCATCAATAACAAGAACCCATTAGTGGACCATCCTCCTTTTCCAGACACTGCCCCTGCACTCAGGGGACTGTTGCTGCTCCATTGGAGAATGTGGCAGAGCTCTCCAGGCTGGGAATTCAGTATTCCCTCATTTATTGAGTGATTGCCCACCCACTGTGACCATGCCCCACCCCTTGATATTTGGACAATTTTATATATCTTTCACGTATATTCAGATGAACTTACTCCCATGAATCCCCCACCCCAGACACCCCTCACCAATGATCCTCTGCAGGCTCTGTTGTAACCCTTCTGTGATCTAAAACTTCTTTGAAGATTAAGCCTATATACTAACCAAATACAATTAATAGTAAAATGAAATAATAATGATAAACTGAAATGCAAGAAATAAAATACATGGAAATTTAGAAAAAAATATATAAAATAAAATATAATTAAAGGATTGGGACATTTGAAAAATGGGAAAAAACAAAAAAAATTTTTTAAATTATTTTTTCCTTTTATCACTGCATTATCGGATGTCCAGTCTGTACCATCACACCTTCCCCCTCTCACTCCCCAGTGTCTCCCTATTTTTCATTTAGTTTTCAAAGAAGTTTTAGGTCACAGCAAAGTCAAACACAGAATACTAGAGACTCTCATATACCCAACCTCCTCCCAAATTCCTCACCCCATATAAAAACCTTTTTGTATGTGGGTAGTAGCATTGTTATATCTGTTATACAGATAGTATAACTACTAAACATTGTGAATGGTTTACAGTATAGTTTACAATTTAGACGGTACAGTTTAATAATTTTTTATGATATTTACCATGTCTTGTGTCCATTACTGTAAGGTAATGAAAAATGTTTCCCCTGACCACTAAATACCCCATCTGATCTTTTCTGTTCCTTCCTCTCCATCCCCTGGGGGCACATGACAAAGCCCTGTCTTGACTCATTGGAAGACAAGATTCATAGTTACGTGTAACAAGAAGTTTTGACACACTGCTTATCCTCCCCTGTTAGGATCCATCCTTGATCCAAAGAAACACCCATCTGTCTGTTTCTGGGTGAATCGGTCCTCCAAAAGATGGGGGTCCATCTCCTTCCCACTCACCGTGTGGGTCTCCACTCCCCAACAACACATTATGGTAGGATAACACTCACACACTCCCCAGAAACCGCTCATGATGTGCCCCGTCTTGAATGCTCCCCCAACTTACAGACTAAACCAGTGACACTAACTTGTCATGTTTTCTTAAGAGCATTCCCACCCCTCCACTTTCAACATCATACACACAAATCCCATTTTCACCTAGTCCCCCTCCCATCTCTCCCCCCAGTATCCTGGGTATTCCAACCTGCACCCATATCTACCAAACTGTCAACTCTGCACTGGCAAACCCATTAATATCACTACCCACCTGTCCTATCCTTCATTTTTTATTTTAAATTAGGTGCTGCTAGCTTGTGTTTTCTTTGCTGTACTTCTTCTTCAGTGATTTCCCATTCTCTGTCTATATTGATTTTATCTCCCAACACTATCACTTTTACTTCTTTCATATTTCTGACTTCTGCTTTCTGTTGTGGTTTTAAAGACCACATTTTTTCATTAGCCCACAACCTAAGGGTGTCAATTTCTATTTTATCTATTTGGTTTTCTTCATTTTTTATTAATATTAACTTTTTCCTTTCAGCCCTTTCTTTACTCTTTCTCTCCCTCCTCATCATTCTAGCCTTCTAAATCATTACATCTATTTTCCTCTATTTGGTTTCCTAGTACATTTTAGATACTCCACTTTTTTCCCTATTATTCTACACTGACTACAAGAGTTAAATAGTCATTTTACTTAATTTTATATGGTCACTATTCTAACTTTTTTCAATATTACTATTAACCTTCTTCTTTTCTCACATCTTTCAATTCCTCTTACCCTAATTTTTTGCCTTCAAGGGAACATAGAAAGAAGCAAGGAAATAAAATAAGAAGAAAAGGTGTCAAAGAGAAAACTTAACACACACACAGAACCACCAGCTAAATAAAACTCTAGAGCAGAGAGAGAAGCTAATCAACTGAATAAACCCATGAAGATAAAATGATGACTAGATGGCAACAAAAAATTGCAAACCACACTGAGAAACAGGGAGAAGTGGACCAGTCCAATGAACAAACTAAAACCAGGAAGAGATCCAGAACATCAGACAACTAATCAAAGCTTTCCAAACAAATATCATGGTCCAACTTAATGAAGTGAAGGAAGAGATTAAGGATATTAAGAAGACACTGGGAGAACATACTGAAGAAATTGAAAATATCCAAAAAAATATAACAGATATGATGGTAATCAATGGCACAATGCAAGAAATAAAAAAGATGCTGGATTCACATAACAGCAGATGTGAACAGGGAGAAGAAAGAATTAGTGATGTAGAAGACAATACATCTGAAATTAAACAGATAGTAGAACAGATACATAAAAAGATAGAAAAAATCCATCAGGGACTCAGGGATTTAACTGACAACACAAAATGCAAAAACATATGCATTATAGGCATCCCAGAAGGAGAAGAGAAGGGAAAGGGAAAAGAAGGAGTGCTGAAGGCAATAAAGGCTGAAAACTTCCCAACCTTACTGAGAGAGATGGATGTACAAGTCCAGGAAGCACAGAACACCCCAAACAGTATAAATCACAACACGCCAATTCCAAGACATATATTGTTAAAATTTCGAATGCTCAAGACAAAGAGAAAATACTCAAGGCAGCAAGAGAAAAGAGAACCATCACATACAAGGGAAGCACAATAAGATTAAGTGCTGATTTCTCAGCTGAAACCATGGAGGCAAGAAGAAAGTGGTATGACATAATCAAAATACTAAAAGAAAAAAACTTCCAGCCACAAATTCTTTACCCAGCAAAACTGGGATTCAAAAATGATGGAGAGTTTAAAATATTCACAGATAAACAGAAATTAAGAGAGTATGTCAATAAGAAACCTACACTTCAAGAAATACTACAGGAAGTTTTACAAGTTGAAAGGGAAAAACAAGGGAGAGAGAGTTGGAGGAGACTTTAAAAGCAACTAAAAAGACAAAAACCAAAACCAAAACAAGATATGACACACATTAATATATATATATTTAAAAAGGTATTTAGATTACATAAATGTTATATAAAAATATAGGGCATTCACACATGCCCCGCTTCTTACAACTCCCACATTTTCCCACATTTACAACATCTTTCTTTAAGGTGGTACATTTGTTACAATTGATTAAAACATTTTAGATCATTGCCACTAAGCATGGATTATAATTTACTTTGTAATTTACACTCTCTCCTGCACAATTTTGTAGGTTATGGCAAGATATGTAATCGCCCGTATCTGTCATAGTAATGTCATTCAGGAAAATTCCTAAGTCCCCAAAGATGCCATATTTCACCTGTATTTCCATCTCCCTGCCCTCAGAACCTCCAGTGACCACTGCCTCCACATGAATGATATAGTTTCTTCCATTGCTGGAATCACAATAAGTCTGTAGTAGAATACCAGTAAGTCTACTTTAGTCCATAGTTCATTCCCCAATCCTGAGGATACTGGGATGGTGTTGCTCACTCCACCTCAAATTGAGAGGAAGCTTTGATTTCATGGGACAGATGGATGGGACTCTCTTGCTTGCAATTGTAGACTTTCTCAGTTCCTTGGGATGGTCGTTGTCCATCATTATCTCTTTGTTAGTTGTCCTGGGTGAGTCCAATGAGCTGCAGAGTAAGTATTGCAACTCCGTTGAATTTCAGGGCCCAGCTGGCAAATGGAAAACACAGAGATTAAAGTTTCTTGGATGTACACCTCTCAACTCCAGCACCAAATATAGGTTCAATTAAAAGGGACAGAAGAGGTAAAGAGGTCATATCTGATTCCAATTCTGTCATACTGGGGAGCACAAATTCCAAAGTAGGGCCACTGGCAAGACACCAAACTCTGGACCTATCTGCCATGACCATAGGTCCTGGATGTCTCCAGAGCCCTCTGGATCCCCACTATTTGGGGCTGTATCTACCTTGTGCTGTTTATGAGATCCTGCTGAGACATGCATAAGTGTTATCTCACTGATGACCTCCTGACTCACTTTGAGTTCTCTTAGCCATATAAACTCATTTGTCTTTACCCTTTCCCCCTTTTATTCAGGGTCTTTTTTCCAGTTGTATCACCAGCCAGTGCTTGGTAGTAATCCCTTGGTGTCAGGGAGACTCATCCCTGGGAGTCATGTCCCACACTGAGGGAAATGTAATGCATTTATTTGCAGAGTTTGGCTTAGAGAGAGGACACATTTGAGCAACAAGGAGTCTCTTAGGAGGAGCTCTTAGGCACTCTCTAACACTAGGCTAAGTTGCTAACTCAAGAGAAAAAAGCTCGCAAATATAGTCATCAACATCAAGGGCCCATTGATGAGCTATTCTTCTTCACTAGTCATTGCCCCTGCACTTGGCTGATTGTTGCTGTTCCATTAGAGAATGTGACAGAGCTCCCCAGGATGGGAATTCAATAATCTTTCAGTTGCTGTGATTCTCCACCCATTGTGGCAATTTTCCATGAATATTTGAACAAATTTATATGCCTTATATGTATGCCCAGGTGAACTTCCTCCCATGTATCCTCCATCACTGACACCCCACCCCATTGATCCTACCCTTCCATAGTTGTAGTCTTCTGTGATCCAAAACTTTCTCAAAACTGAAGCCAAGAATATTGCCAAATTCACTTATTAGGAAAATGAAATAATAATGATAGGTTTAAACATAAGAAATAAAATACAATATAATTTAGAGAAACTAAAACTAAAAGTAAAAAAGTTTGGGGTATTAAAAAATGAAAAACATTAAAAAATAAAATAATTATTTTTTGATGTTTTTCCTATCATCAGTGTAATATCAATTATCCTTTATGTACAGTAGCTTTTTCTTCCATTTCTTCTCCAGTATCTTACTTTTGTTTATGTTGTCTTCAAAGAAGTTTGAGGTCAGAGTAAGGTTACATACAGAATATAGGGGTCTCCAATATACCCAACATCCTCCCCCTTTCCCCTCTTCCTTATTAATAATCTTTTTACATGTGGATGGTACATTTGTTAAAACTGATGTATAAGTATTTAAACATAGCTGCCAACCATGGTCAGTGGTTAATATTATGGTTTACATTTTAGACCATACACTTTTATAATTTTTTAATGAAATTTAAGATGGCCTGTATCCATCATTGCATGATCATGCAGAACACTTCCATTGCCCCCAAATACTCCCTTTTCAATCTCTTCTATTCCTCACTCCCCCTCCCCTCAGGGCCCATGGAGACCACCAGGCTTCACTCCCTGAAGTACAAGATTCTTAGATACATGCACCAATGCTGAGGGCTGGACACATTAGTCTGTCCTCCACTGTTAGCAACAGCACATGGTCTCAAGAGAGACACACACCCTCTTTTTGAGAACATATCGGGCCTCACCAGCATGGGAGTCCAGCTCCTTCCCACTCCTTTTGTGGGTCTACCCCCACTGATACAGCACACTATGATGAAATGATCACTTGCACATTCTGTAGAAGACTGTCCCAGGTGAGCCCTGTCCCAAATGCCACCCCATTCAACACCCTCTACCAGTAACTCTTCCTTGTCATATTGCCAATAGAGTTTTCTCAACCTGGTAGTTTCACCCATGTACCCAACTATCCCCAGTGTTGAACTATTCCCTCCCCCAACCCTCCTCCCAGTTCCTTGGAACATACAACCCATACTTTCCACATTACCCTCCTGTCAAGCTTGTACCACCCAACCAAATTGTATCCCTACACCCCTGTCATATCTCTTCACTGCACAGCTAATCACTTCCACCCACAGTATTATAGATTTCACCCACATGGGCATTGGCTCACAAATTTCTCCCTTCCTATTTCCAGTAAACCTATCTTCCAGACTCTAGCTTTCTGAGTAGGCTCAATTTGCTTTATTCATATGAGAGGTCATGTAATATTTGTCCTTCAATGCCTGGCTTGCTTCACTCAACATATGGTACTTAAGATTCATCCATGTTATCCCATGTGATAGTACTGTATTCCTTCTTACAGCTGAGTAATATTCCATTGTACATGTATACCACATTTTGTTTATCCATTCACCTGTTGATGGACTTTTGGGTTGATTCCAACTTTTGGCAATAGTGAATAATGCCACTGTGAACATTGGTTTGCATATAACTGTTCATATCCTTGCTTTCAGTTCTTCTGGGTATATACCCAGCAGTGGAATTCCTGGGTCATATGGCAGATCTATATTTAGTTTTTTGCGGAACTGCCAAACTGTCCTTCACAATGGCTGGACCATTCTACATTCCCACCAGCAGTGGATGAGGGTTCCCATTATTCTACATCCTTTCCAACACTTGTAGTCCTCTGTTTTTTTAATGGTGGCTAGACTAATGGGTATAAGATGGTATCTCATTGTAGTTTTGATTTGCATTTCCCTAATAGTTAGTGATGTTGAGCATCTTTTCATGTGATTTTTAGCCATTTATATTTTTTCTTTGGAGAAGTGTCTGTTCATATCATTTGCCCATTTTTAATGTGCTGTTTGTCTGTTTATTTTCAAGATATATGTTTACCAAACATTTTCTTCCATTGGGTATGCTGTCTTTTCACTTTCTTGAACAACACCTTTGAGGTGTAAAAGGCTTTAATTTTAGGAGGTCCCATTTATCTATTTTTTCTTTCATTGCTAGTGCTTTGCATTTGATGTTCATGAAGTCATTTCCTTTTACAAGGTCTTGTAGATGTTTCCCTACATTATCTTCCAAGACCTTTATGTGCTTGGCTCTTATATTTAGATGTTTGATCCATCTTGAGTTGATTTTTGTATAAGGTATGAGATGGTGTTCCTTTCATTCTTTAGGATATGGATATCCAGTTCTCCAAGCACCATTTGTTGAAGAGGCCATTCTCTCCCTGTTGAGTGGGCTGGGTGGCCTTGTCAAATATCAGATAACTGTATATGTGAGAATCTATATCAGAGTTCTCAATTCGATTCTATTGGTCAGTATGTCTATCCTTGTGTCAATACCATGCAGTTTTGACCACTGTAGCTTTGTAGTATGCTCTAAAGTTAGGTAGTGTGATTCCTCCAATTTCATATTTCTTTTTCAATATGTCTTTGAGTATTCAGAGCCACTTACCCTTCCAAATAAATTTCATAGTTAGTTTTTCCAGTTCAGCAAAAAATGCTATGCTGATTTTTATTGGGTTTGCATTAAATGTGTATATTAATTTGTGTAGGTTACACATTTTTATGATGTTTAGACTTCCTATGCATGAACAGGGAATATTCTTCCATTTATTTAAGTCTTCTTTGATTTCCTTTAACAGTGCTGTGTGGTTTCTGTGTATAAGTCATGTGCATCTTCAGTTAAGTTTATTCCTAGGTATTTGAATTTTTAGTTACTATTGTAAATGGTATTTTATTTTTTATTTACTCCTCTGATTGCTTGCTATTGGTGTAAAGAAATGCTACAGATATTGAACATTGATCTTATAGCCTGTCAATTCACTGAACTCATTTATAACCTCTATAAGTTTTGTTGTAGATTTCTGAGGGCTTTCTATGTAGAGGATCATGTCATCTGCAATCAGTGAAATTTTTACTTCTTCCTTTCCAAATTAGATGTCTTTTATATCTTTTTTTTCTTTTCTTCAGTGCTTAAGCAAGTACTTGTAAGACAATGTTAAATAGGAGAGATGATAGTGGGCATCCTTGTCTATTTCCTGATCTTAGAGGGAAATCTTTTAGGATTTCACTATTGTATATATTAGCTTTGGGTTATTCATCTATGCATTTTATGATGTTCAGAAAGTTTCTTTCGATTCCTATCTTTAGCAGTGTTTTTATCACAAAAGTGAGCTGTATTTTGTCGAATGCATTTTCTGTGTCTGTAGAGATGATCATATGATTTTTTTTCTTTTGATATGCTTATGTGGTGTATTACATTGATTGTTTTGCTTATATTGTACCATCCTTCTATACCCAGGATGAAACCCAATTTATCATGGTGTATAATTCATTTGATGTGTTGTTGAATACCATTAGCAAGTATTTTGTTGAGGATTTTAGCATCTAGGTTCATCAGAGAGAATGATCTCTAATTTTCGTTTCTTGTGAAATCTTTGTTTGGCTTTGGTATTAGGGTAATGTTGGCATCATAGAATGAGTTAGGCAATGTTCTTTCTACTTATATTCTTTGGAAGGGCTTAAGCAAGATCTGTGATCGTACTTTCCAGAATGTTTGGTAGAATTCACATGTGAAGCCATCTGGTGTTGGTCTCTTCTTAGCTGGGAGGTTTTGGATGATTGAAAATATATCTTTATTTGTAATTGGACTCTTGAGTTCATCAAATTTTTCTTTCATCAATGTAGGCTGATTGTGAGTTTCTAGGAATTTGTCCATTTCCTCTAAATTATCATTCTTGTTGGCATATAATTTTTCAAAGTATCCTCTTATGATACTCTTTATTTCTTTAGGTCAGTGGTGATATCCCCTTACTCATTTCTTATTTTGTGTATTTGCATCTGCTCTCTTTTTCTCTTTGTTAGTCTGGCTAAGGGATTGTCAATTTCATTGATATTGAGGAACCAGATTTGGTTTTGTTTAATTTTTCTTGTGATTTCTTATTTTCTATTTCATTAGTCCGGCTCTACTCTTTGTTATTTCCTTTTTTCTACTTCTTTTGGAGTTAGTTTCTTGTTGTTTTTCCCATTTCTCCAGGTGTGCAGTTAAGTCTTTGATTTTAGCACTTTTTTATTTTGATATATGCATTTATGGCTATGAATTTCCTCTCAGTACAGCTTTTGCTGCATCCCATATGTTTTATTATGCTGTGGCGTCATATTCATTCATTTCAAGGTAGTTAATAATTTCTTTTGAAAGTTCTTCCTTGACCCATTTTTTTTTGTCTAAGAGTATGTTGTTTAACTTCCATATTTTTGTGCCTAATCCAGGTCTCTGGCCCTTACTGTTTTCCAGCTTCATTCCATTGTGGTCAGAGAAATTACTTGGTAAAATTTCAATCTTTCTGAGTTAATTGAGAATTTTCTGTGGCCTAGCATGTGATCTATCTTGGAGAATGATCCATGTTCACTCGAGAAGAAGGTATATCACAATGTATTTGGGTGTATTATTCAGTATATGTCTATTAAGTGTCTTTAATGTATTATTCAGAGTCTTTGTTTATTGATTCTCTGTTGAGATGTTCTGTCTCAAGTTATAATGGTATAATAAAGTTTCCCACTATAATTGTAGTGGCATGTATTTCTCCATTTAATTTTTCTAGTGTTTGCCTCATGTATTTTGAGGCACACTGGCTGGGTGTGTAAATGTTTAGGATTCTTCTATCTTCTTGAAAGATTACCCCTTTTACTAATATATAATGTCCCTGTTTGTCTCTTACAATAGTTTTTCATATAAAGTCAACTTTGTCCAATATTTGTATAGCTACTCCTGGCCTTTTTTGGTTATTGTTTGCCTGTAAAATTGTTTACCAGGCATTCACTTTCAGCCCCCTTGAATCCCTGGGTCTAAGGTGGGTTTCTTTTAGACAGCATATTGATGGGTCATATTTCCTTATCCATTCTGCCAGTCTGTGTTTCTTGAAGGTGAGTTTTATCCATTAACATTCAGTGTTATTTCTCTCAAGGAATTACTTACATTAGCCATATTTTCTTTGGGTTTATGTATGTCATATGTTGTTTTTATTTTCTTTTTGTCTTTATAATTTTTCTTACACTCTCCTCCAACTCTGTCTCTCCTGTTTTTTCCTTTCTTCCTGCAGAACTCCCTTTAGTATTTCTTGAAGGGTCAGTTTCTTATTGGCATAATCTCTTAATTTCTTTTTTCTGTGAATATTTTGCAATATTCATCATTTTTTAATGCCATCTTTGCTGGATAGAGAATTCTTGGCTGGAAGTTTTATTACTTTAGTACCTTGACTATGTCATACAACTACCTTCTTTCCTTCATGGTTTCAGATGAGAAATCAGCCTTTAATCTTATTGATCTTTCCTTGTATGTGATGTTTCTCTTTTCTCTTGCTGCCTTCAGTATTTTCTCTTTGTCTTGAGCATTGGACAATTTTGTCAAGTATATATCTTGGGGTAGGCCTGTTGGGATTTATACTATTTGAGGTGTGCTGAGCTTCCTGGACATGTACATCCATCTCCTTCAATAGGGTTGGGACGTTTTCAACCATTATTTCCTTTAACACTCCTTTTGTCCCCTTTCTCTTCTCTTCTCCCTCTGGGATGCCTATAATGCATATGTTTGTGCATTTTGTGTTGTCGTTCAATTCCCTAAGTCCCTGCTGGGTTTTTTTCTATCTTTTTATCTATCTGTTCTACTATCTGTTTGATTTCAGATGTACTGTCTTCCACATCACTAATTCTTTCTTCTGTGTGTTCAAATCTTGTGTGATGTGCTTCCATGTCTTTTATATTTCTTGCATTGTGCCATTCATCACCATCATATCTGTTATCTTTTTATGTCTGTTTACAAATTCTTCAGTATATTCTCCCTGTGTCTCCTTAATATCCTTAATCTCTTCCTTCACTTACATTAAGTGGATCCTTGATACTTGTTTGGACAGCTTTGATACATTTTTTGAATTTCTGCATCTCTTTCTGGTTTTTAGTTTGTTCATTTGACTGGGCCATGTCTTCCTGTTTCTTAGTATGGTTTATAATTTTTTGTTGCCTTCTGGTCATCTTTTTATCTTGATAGGTTCATTCAGTTGATTAGCTTCTTTCTCCATTCTAGAGTTTTATTTAGCTGCTGGCTTTGTGTGTGTGTTTAGTTTTCTCTTTGACACTTTGTTCTTCTTCTATTTCCTTGCTGTTTTCTATGTTCCTTTGAAGGGAAAAGATAAGGGCCAGAGAAAGTGGAAGAAATAAGAAAAGAAAAAGGCTAACAGTAATAATAATAGTATAAGTTAGAAGAGGGACTGTATAAGACTTAGTTAAATGAATATTTAACTCATGTAAGCAGTGTAGAGTAATAGGAATAAAAAAATGGAGTACCTACAATGAAATTGGAATCTGAATTTGTAAAAATATATAGAATGATTTAAAAGTCCAGAATGATGAGGAGAGAGAGAGAAAGAGAAAAGAAAGGATAAAAAGAATAACATCAATAAAAAAGGAAACAGAATAGTCAAGATAGAAATAGAAACCGGAAACACTGAGGACTAGGACTAAATAAAGAAAGATGGAATGTAAGAACCACAACAGAAAGTAGAAGATAGAGAGATGAAGGAAGGAAAAGAGATAGCAATGGTAGACAAAATCAGTATATACAAAAAATAAAATTCCAAGAAGAAGAACCACAGCACAGAAGAAACAAGCCAGCAGCACCTAATTTTAAAAAAATTTGGGGTGGGGGGAGAGGAAAGAAAAGCAAGAAACAACAACAACAAAAAATCAAACACACAAACAAGCAGTCAAACAAATACAAAGGAAGAACAACGTTCCTTCTTTGGCCCCTGTGGAGCATCTCTGGCTGCCGGTGTTCATCAATCAGGAACCCTGCAGCCTTCTCTCTGCAGGTTTTGAAGCTGGTTTTAGTGAATAAACTAGGTTAACATTTCTTTTAAAGTAACCTTTTTTTAAAGGAAAAATAAGGAACCCAAGAGAAACTAATACAAAAATAATATCTATGTTTTCCCTGTCCTAAAGTATCAGCTAGATGTTTAATATCCCGGTGGATAAGTACTCTGAGAGGGGCCAGGAATCAAACTAGGGACCTCATATATTTAAGGCAGAAACTCCGCAACTGACCTGAACTTTCTCATTGGGTAAATTAGCTCTTCAGAAAGCTATCCAATCACATTCCCTTGGGCATGTTTGACTCTCCTAGGGCAGCAGGATTCAACAGGCTATGTGAGCAGATCCCGCTTCCCCTCTCCTGGTCATGTTGCGTTCACTTTTGAAATTCAAATGGGACCCTAGTGAATGAATTCACCACACAGAAATGGTTCTCAACCCTCTTCTAGACCACCCCCTCCTCCCAGGGGACCCTAAATAGGCTCTTGGAAACCTATTAAGTGCTTCCTACTGCCTGACTCCCTTAGGGGAGTTGAAATTTTGACAGTTTTCAGCATGGACCTAGTCAATTGCTTGACTGTGCCCTCTCACAGGCCAAGTTTCTCTATCTATCCCAGGGTGATTCGATAAATCAAGTTTCTCAACAGATTTGCCTCTCCCCTCTGCCTGGTGCCACCTTCAGCCCGATGGTATGCTCCCCAAAGCTCAAAGGGGGTCCAGGCAACCAAACCCAGAGAAAGGAAACCCCTCTCCACCCTTTGCTAGAACCCTCCCAATCTCAGAGAATACTCCCTTTCACTGGGTGTCTGGTCGGCCTGAGTCAGGGCTCACCCTGGTCCTATGCCCTGAAAGTGGGGTTTAGTCATCCATGGTTTCCAGCTATGGGGCTAAAAACTCACGGTTTTATTGAGCAATCTATGTCCCTGCCCACCTCCCTCCAGACTGATGTCCCATGACTGCTTCATGGGCTTCCAGAGCAGCTCACTTGGGCAGCATCTTATCCCCACTCAGCCGTCTTTTGCAAGAGAGATGGTGAGCACCCACTCAAACCATTGCCATCTTACTGCCTTCTCCTCTAAAATGACTTTAAAACTTGAAGACCCAAAATATTCCTGGAGTTGGAGCTGATGGACATCAGGTGATCATTAGAATTTTAGATCAGGTCTATCACAAAGTGGGTCCAGTGGGTCCCTGTACCCATTCTTTGGTTATATCCCCAATTCCAGAATGTATAATTGGAGTAGGCATACTGAGCAACTAGCAGGATCCCCATATTGATTCGCTGATCTGTGGAGTGTGAGCTATTATGGTAGCAAAGCCTCTAGCAAGCAACATATTAAACCAGAAGAAATACCACATTGTAGTTTGTTTTAATGTCAGGTACTGTCATGCTTCCAACTTCATTTTTCTTTTTCAAAATGTCTTTGGTGATTCAGGGCCTCTTACCCTTCCAAATAAATTTTGTAGTTACTTTTTCTACTTCCTTAAAAAATGATGTGTTGATTTTTATTGGGATTGCAATAAATCTGTAGATTAGTTTGGGTAGGATAGGTATCTTGATGATGTTTAGTCTTCCTATCCATGAACAGGGAATATTCTTATGTTTATTTAAGTCTTCTTTGGCTTCCTTTAACAGTGTTGTGTAAATTTGTGTATATAAGTCCTTTTCATCTTTAGTTAAATTTATTCCTAGGTATTTGATTCTTTTAATTAATATTGTAAATGGTATTTTTTCTTGATTTCCTCCTCAGATTGCTCATTATTGGTGTACAGAAATGCTACTGATTTTTGAGCATTGATCTTATAGCCTGCGATGTTGCTGAACTCCTTTATAAGTTCTAGAAGTTTTATTGAAGATTTCTCAGGGCTTTCTATCTATAAAATCATGTTGTCTGCAAATAATGAAATTTTTACTTCTTCCTTTCCAATTTGGATGACTTTTATATAATTTTTTTGCCTTGGTGCTTGAGCAAGTTCTTCTAAGACAATGTTAAATAGAAGTGTAGATAGTGGGCATCCTTGTCTTGCTCCCAATCTCAGAGGGAAGGCTTTTAAGATTTCACAATTGAAGATGATGTTAGCTTTGGATTTCTCATATATACTCTTTATCATGTTGAGAAAGTTTCCTTCTATTCCTATATTTTGCAGTGTTTTTATCAGGAAAGTGTGCTGTATTTTGTCTAATGCTTTTTCTGCATCTATAGAGATGATGATATGATTTTTTTTCTTTCAACCTGTTTATGTGGTGCATTACATTGATTTTCTTATGTTGAACCATCCTTGCATACCTGGGATGAAACCGACTTGGTCATGGTGTATAATTCTTTTGATATGTTGTTGAATGTGATTAGCACATATTTTCTTGATGGATTTTGCATCTAGATTCATCAGAGAAATTGATTTGTAATTTTCCTTTCTTGTGGTATCTTTGTTTGACCTTGGTATTAGGGTAATGTTGGCATCATAGAATGAGTTAAGCAATGTTCCTTCTACTTCTATTTTTTGGAAGAGCTTAAGCAGGATTGATGTTAGCTCTAGCCACAATGTTTGGTAGAATTCAACTCTGAAGCCGTCTGGTCCTGGGCTCTTCTTAGTTTGGAGGTTTTTGATGACTGAGTCTATCTCTTTACTAATTATTGGACTGTTGAGTTCATCAATTTTTTTCTTTCATCAATATAGGCTGTTTGTGAGTTTCTAGGAATTTGTCCATTTCCCCTAAATTATCATTCTTGTTGGCATATAAGTTTTCAACATATCCTCTTATGATGCTTTTTATTTCTGTAGGGTCTTAAGTGATATCCCCTTCTTCATTCCTTATTTTGTGTATTTGCATCTGCTCTCTTTTTTCTTTGTTAATCTGACAAAGGGTTTGTCAGCTTTATTGATCTTCTCGAAGAACCAGCTTTTGGTTTTGTTTATTTTTCTAGTGCTTTCTTATTTTCTATTTCATTTAGTTCTGTTCTAATCTTTGTTATTTTCTTCTTTCTACTTCCTTTGGGGAGAGTTTGTTGTTGTTTTTCCAATTTCTCCAGGTGTGCAGTTAAGTCTTCAATTTTAGCTCTTTCTTCTTTTTTAAATATATGCATTTATGGCTATGAACTTCCCTCTCAGTACAGCTTTGGTTGCATCTCATAGGTTTTGATATGTTGTGTTGTCATTTTCATTTATTTCAAGGTAGTTACTGATTTCTTTTGAGATTTCCTCCTTGACCCACTGTTTATCTAAGAGTGTGTTGTTTAACTTCCATATCTTTGTGCCTAATCTGGTTCTCTGGCCCTTACTGATTTCTAATTTCATTCCAGTGTGGTCAGAGAAATCACTTTTATAATCTCAATCTTTCTGAATTCATTTAGAGTTTTTCTGTGGCCTAGCACGTTGTCTGTCTTGGAGTATGAGCCATGTGCACTTGAGAAGAATGTGTATCGCAATGTGTTTGTATGTAGTGTTCTGTATATTTGGTCCAGCTCCTCTAATGTATTATTGAAAGTCTTTGTTTCTTTGTTGATTCTCTGTCTAGATGTTCTGTCTAATGGTGATAATGGTGTATTAAAGTCCTCCACTATAATTGTAAAAGCATTTATTTCTCCACTTAGTTTTTTCAGTGTTTGATTCGTGTGTTTTGAGGTGCATAAATGGTTATGATTGTTCTCTCTTCTTGAAAAATTACCCCTTTTACTAATATATAGTTTCCATCTTATTATCTTACAATTGTTTTGCAGTTAAAGTCTATTTTGTCCAATATTAGGATAGGAACACGTGTGCTTTTTGGTTATTATTTGCTTGTATATATTTTTTCCAGCCATTCACTTTCACCTTCTTTGAATCTGTGGGTCTAAGGTGGGTTTATTGTAGACAGCATACAGATGGATCTTATTTCCTTATCCATTCTGCCAATCTGTTTTCCTTGACTGGTGAGTTTAATCCATTAACATTCAGTGTTATTATTCTCAATGAATTTCATACATCAGCCATATTTTATTTTGGGTTTATGTATGTCATATGTAGTTTTTATTTCTCTTTTTGTCTTTTTATTTGTTCTTATACTCTCTTCCAACTCTCCATCTCTTGTTTTTTCCTTTCAACCTGCAGAGCTTCCTTTAGTATTTCCTGAAGTGCAGGTTTCTTATTGGCATACTCTCTTAATTTCTGTTTATCTGTGAATATTTTGAACTCTCCATCATTTTTGAATGCCAGTTTTGCTGGATGGAGAATTAGTGGCTGGAAGTTTTTTTCTTTTAGTACTTTGACTATGTCATACTACTGTCTTCTTACCTCCATGGTTTCAGATGAGAAATCAGCATGTAATCTTATTGTGCTTCCCTTTTATGTGATGGTTCTTTTTTCTCTTGCTGCCTTGAGTATTTTCTCTTTCTCTTGAGCATGGAACATATTGATAATTATATGTCTTGAATAGACCTGTTGGGAATTATACTGTTTCGGGTGGACTGTGCTTCATGGTCATGTACATCCATCTCCCTCACTAGGGTTGGGAACTTTTCAGCCATTATTTCCTTCAACACTCCTTCTGTTCCCTTTTCCTTCTCTTCTCCTTCTGGGATGGTTATAATGCATATGGTTGAGTGCTTTGTGTTGTTGGTTAAATCCCTAAGTCCCTGCTGAATTTTTTCTATCTTTTTATCTATTTGTTCCACTATCTGTTTCATTTCAGCTGTACTATCATCCACCTCACTAATTCTTTCTTCTGCCTGTTCAAATCTGCTGTTATGTGATTCCCGTGTCTTTTTGATTTCTTGGACTGTGCCATTCATCACCATGATATCCGTTATCTTTTTATGTATGTTTACAATTTCTTCAGTATGTTCTCCCAGTGTGTTCTTTTCTTTTTTTTAAGATTTATTTATTTATTTATTTATGCCCCCCTTGCTGCTTGTGCTTGCTGTGTCCATTCACTGTGTGTTTTCTCCTTGTCTGCTTATCTCCCCATTGCTGTGAGGTCCCGCTGCTTCAGCCCACTGTGCCACACGGGCTGACCTGCCCTCACAAGGAGGCCCCGGGAAGTGAACCCGGGGCCTCACACATGGTAAATGGGGGCTCTATTGATTGAGCCACACCCAGTTCCTATTGTGAGGTCTTGCTGCATCAGCCCACCAGGCCACGTGGGCCAGCCTGCCCTCACAAGGAGGCCCCAGGAAGTAAACCCGGGGCCTCCCATACAGTAAATGGGAGCTCTATTGATTGAGCCACACTCGCTTCCTCCCAGTGTCTTCTTAATATCCTTTATCTTTTCCTTCACTTCATTAAGTTGGTCCATTATATTTGTTTGGACAGCTTTGATTAGTTGTTCAATATGGTGCATGTCTTCCTGGTTTTTAGTTTGTTCATTGGACTGGTCCATGTCTTCCTGTTTCTCAGTACAGTTTCTAAATTTTTGTTTCCCTCCAATCATAATGTTATCTTGATGGGTTTATTCACTTGATTAGCTTCTCTGTCTGTTCTAGAGTTTTATTTAGCTGGTGGTTCTGTGTGTGTGCTAAGTTTTCTCTTTGACAGTTTCTTTTTCTTGTTCTATTTCATTGCTTTTTTCTATGTTCCCTTGCAGGAAAAAGATTAGGACCCAAGGAAATGAAAGAGGTTAGAAAGGAAAAAGGATAATAGTAATTTTGATAAAAGTTAGAAGAGGGGCCTTATAAGACTTAGTAAAATAAACATTTAAATCTTGTTGGCAGTATAGAGTAATAGGGAAAAAAAGCAGAATACCTAAAATGGAATGGGAAACCAAGTAGAGGAAATTATATGGTATGATTTAAAAGGCCAGAATGATGAGGAGAGAGAGAAAGAGTAAAGAGAAAGGAAAAAATTAATAATAATAATAATAAAAGAAAACAGAATAGACAGGATAGAAATTGATACCCATGAAGTTGAGGACTACTGAAAAAGGTGGAATGTAAGAACCACAACAGGAAGCAGAAGTTAGAAAGATGAAGGAAAAAAAGAGATAGCGTTGGTAGTCAAAATCAATATATGCTGGGAATGGGAAATCAAGGAAAGATAAGCCCAGAAAGAACAAACAAGCTAGCAGCACCTAATTTAAAAAGGGGTGAAAGGGAGGAAAGAAGAAAGAAAAGAAAGAAACAAAAAAATCAAATGAAGAAAAACCAAACAAACAGACAAGCAAGCAGTCAAACAAAGCTAAGGAAGAAGAGCATTACTCCTTGAGCCCTTGTGCAGCCTCTCAGCCTGCTTGTTTTCATCAATCAATTACCCTGCAGGCTTCTATCTGCAGGTTTTGAGGCAGGGTTCAGCGATTAAACAAAGTTAATTTTTTAAAAAGTAACCTATTTTCTTTCTTTCTTTCCTTCCTTCCTTCCTTCCTTCCTTCCTTCCTTCCTTCCTTCCTTTTTTTTTCTTTCC
>JAQZBX010041162.1:0-22436 GCA_029593785.1 Cabassous unicinctus
TAGTTTTCAGTCTCTGGTACAGGAAATGAGTAGGAATCATGTTTTTGCTCTTGAGGACCATTAGTTGAAGAGCCTGAGGTCACTGGCCACCTTGCTCGGATGTAGATGTTACTTAATTGACTCTCAGAGTGGCGAGGGACACCCACTTCACCAAAGAGGTGATGTTGGATACGGGCTGTATCAGGGAGCAAGGGGGGCATGGTACAGGTGACAGCCAAATCACACCAGAAAGTTATGGAATTGGAGAGGAGTGTGTCCCAAAAGTGGAAGAGGGATTTTGTTACCAGAATGTGGGCAAACAAGATGCTGTGCCGGAAACATTAAACAAAACAAAACAAAAAAACAAGCCCAAGCACTCTAGAGATTACTCAAATGCCCTCTTAATTATCCCCAAAGCTCATTTTCCTTAATCAGCTTCATCTGAAGGGCAGCATAGCCATTTACATGGCTAGTGTTAAATTTCACGTTCAGTATTCTCAGTGAAGAAACATTAAAACGTGGCTTCCTTTCACAGTTTAGGTCAGCAGCTTCCTTGTTTGCTTAAATGTTTTCATTGTGCTTCTGTGAGTCTGACAAACCCTTGTGAATTTTGAAGGCAGATGTTAAAAAATATTAATCTCTATAAAACAAAAATGATTTTATTTAATTAGTTATAATATACTAAGAAAAAACATCGTACCTATATTTCTTGAAGGCACTGTCATTAAAATAGTTTATGATTATAAATGTACTATATGCAATAAAGCATGATTTGAAAACTACAAGTAAGAACTAAGGAAAAAGCACGACTTTGCCCCTTAACTGTATCACCCATTTTACATACTGTCCGTTTTTAGATAATTTTTGAACCAAGCATGAGGATTAGGTAGAGGTTCTTTTTTTGCATAAAGATGTCCACATTTTTATTTACTTATTTTTTAAATTGTTTGCTATCTGGATTATAATACACATACCTTTCTCAGGCTGTATAGAATCATTATTTTACCTCTTGATTTGGAATGTAGAATCCTTGTCACTCACTCTTCCACCTTTGAGGCTGGGGCTGGCATTGCTCTCAACGACCACTTTGTCAAGCTCATTTCCTGGTACGACAATGAATTTGGCTACAGCAGCAGGGTGGTGGTCCTCATGGCCCACGTGGCCTCCAAGGAGTGAGAGCCCCCTGGACCAGCAGCCCCAGCACCAGCGTGCTTTAACCATCCTCTCTTTATGTTGTGTTTGTCTTACATGTTCCAAGTACTTACAACCAAAGCCTCATCAAACAATTTCATTATTTTTGCTTTTATCCATCAAGGATATTTTAAAGGATGCAAGAGGGGAGGACTAGGGTATTAAATGTCAATATCCAAATATTTGCTATTTATGTTGCTTTACTTTCATTTTACTTTCATTTTGTATATTCCAAGTTTCCCTCTGGTATCCTATCCCTTTTGTCTGGAGAACTTCCTGTAGAAATTCCTTTAGGTAAGTCTGCTGACAATGAATTTTCTTAGTTTTCCTTCATATTTCACCTTCATTCCTAAAGAATATTTTCATTGGATTTGCAATTCTGGATTGGTATTTCTTTCAGCACTGAAAAGATGGTGTGCCATTTTCTTTTGACCTCCATGGTTTTTCTTGAGAAATCTGCAAAATCATTGACTTGTTGTACCCTTATAAGTTATGCCCTTATGATCATTTGAGTCTAGCTGCTTTCAAGGCTTTTCTTAGTTTTAGGTTTCAGCAGTTAGATTTTGATACATCTGGGTGTAGATTTAAGCTTACCTATTTAAGGTTTGCTGAGCTTCTTGAATCTGTGGGCTTATATGTCTTTTGCCAAATTTTGGAAATTTCATCCATTATTTATTCAAATATTTTCCTACAGTGAACTTTTTACCCTCTCCTCTGTAATTCCAATGGCATGAATATTATACCTTTCAGTATTGTTTTATATGTCCCTAAATCTCTCATTTTTTCCCTCATATCTATTAGATTGGATTCTTTCTATTGGCAAATATTCAAGTTCACTGACTTTTCTCTGCCATCTCCATTCTTCTCTTGAACACATCCAGGGAGTTTTGTTTTGTTTTAAAATTTAAGTTATTTTACATTTCTAAAATTTCCATTTCGCTCTTCTTTATTCCTTCTATTTCTTTGATGGCACTATTTTTTTTTTCATTTTTATGAGTGTGTTTTCTTAATTATTGGGACATTTTGATATCAGCTGCTTTATAGTCTTTATTTGATACTTCCAATATTTGTGTCACCTCAATATTGTTGTCTGTTGAATGTGTTTTTCCATACAAAGCTGGGTCTTTGTATGCCAGCTAATTTTACTTTATAGCCTAGATATGTTGACTATTATGTTATAAAACTCTGTGCCCAGGCAGCGGGTACAGCTCAGGTGGTTGAGTGCCTGCTTCCCATGTAAAAGGTCCTGGGTTCAATCCCCAGTACCTCCTAAAAACAAAACAAAACAAAAAAACTCTGTGCCCTGTTTAAATTGTGTAGAAATTGTTGATGCTTTTGTTTTAGCACTCAATTAACTCAGTGGATTCAGACTGAAAGTTCAAACTTCCTTCTCCGGATCGGGTTTTCAATGTCAGTTCTTTCATTGAAGCCTTTGTAGTGCTAGTCAGATCTCCCCCCACCTGTGCGCCTCTCAGGGGCCAGCCTGGGACCCAGGAGAGTGATCAATCCCTTTGTTCAAGCCCCAGACTCTAAAGGATCTAGTTAGGGCAGCAGATGTGGCTCAAGTGGTTGGGCGCCTGCCTACCACATGGGACGTCCCAGGTTTGGTTCCCGGTGCCTCCTAAAGAAGATGAGCAAGACAGCGGGCTGGCACGGTGAGCTGATGCAAGATGATGCCTCAAAGATACACAACAATGAAACACAATGAGTGACACAATAAGTGGAGAGCAGAGGTGGCTCAAATGGTTGGGTGCTGCCCACATGGGAGGTCCTGGGTTTGGTTTCTGGTGCCTCCTAAAAAGAAGACAAGTGCACAAAGAACAGACACAGAGAGCAGACAGCAAGTGCAAACAACGGGGTGGGGGGTGGTGGTGCGGAAAATAAATAAAATAAATCTTTTTTAAAAAAAGCAATCAGAGGGGAGAAAATACATTTTAAAAAATTAAGTATTTAGGGTCGGACACACACATGTGCAGCTCAAGGCTGAGTCCTGGTGTTCATCAAAATATTGCATGGATTCACTGTATGTTTCTGCTACTTTGCCTGAATCTGGGGCCAAATGGCAAGAGGACAGAGAGAAAAATGCAATGGGGGTTTACACTGACCCATCTGCACCACAGTGTCTCAGATCAGAGAAGAATATTTCCATCCCTCAGAGGGTTAGGTACCCATAGCCCCTGCTGTTACCATTCTTGCTTTTGTCACTCACCACCATGGGAAGGTCTGGGGACTGCAGCATGAGAAACAGAGCAGAAAGAGAAAATGGGGGGGATCCCCAACTCTCTCTGAGTATTAAGGTTCCCCTTTCCTGTTTCTCAAGCCAACACTAGAGGGCATCTCATGGAATGCTCTTTATACCTGGGTATAGCAGTGAGGGCTCTAGACACCTTCAGTCCAGGTGAGGGGTCCAGGGGGTGGAAGGGGGAAGAGGATGAGGGGGGAAATACCACTTGTCCCGTGGATTCTGAATTCTAGTCTTCTTCTCCAATCCACATGTTGCTGTTCACTTCCCAGAGGCCTCAAACAGCCCTGCATGCACTCTATCCGGGTTACGTAGCTGCACTCAGCGGAACGGACACAGTGAAGTACACTTGCTCCATCTTACCCAGATCTGAAGCTCACACCCGCTTCGCTTTTGTAACAGCTTCATAACGGAATCACTTACATATTGTGTAGTCACCTATTTCAAGTGCACAATTCAGTGATTTAGACAGAATCGGGCCCTTTCATTTTCAATATATTGGACTGTTTCTTCCCAATCATTTCCTCTCTTTCATTATTCTCTTTCTCCCTTTTCTTGATCTATTTCACTCTATTTTTAACACAACATTGGAATCATCATATTTATGCACTTTTGTATCTTCTTTTCATCAAAAAATAAACAGTGCCTTTTAACCATTTCCCATGTCCCTATTCCTCAAAACAGTTTTGAATACTGCATGCTATGTCATAATGTCAATGTACTATACTTTATTTTTAATTTCCCCCTTATTACACACTGGGAATATTTACAATGTTTTCTTTCATAAATAATTCTGTAGTTAATCAACATGTAAATAAACAATTGTGTGTTTCTCTGCTTACTAAGGACTTATTCTGAGATATGCTATTACTGTGTTAAAGGGCATCGCACAGCACTGGTCTACAGCTTCTGGGTCCTGGCGTACCCTAAATAAATATTCCTGTTTTGATTTTGTTTTTGTTTTAGAGAAAGTACAAAGAAAGTTTCAAAACAAAATGCATAAAATATACATCAAAAGTCAGTCCCTAAACCTTCTTATCCTTTAGTAAAAGTTTCAAAAACTTGATGTATACTGTCAGACACTAGGAGTCAAGGGTTGATTCATTGGTTAAAAAAAAAAATACTAGAAAAGATGAAAAGTAAAATGTGAAAGCACACTTAAACTGTTTCACAGTGCAGTCTGAGTGGAAGGTGAGTCTGCCAGACCCCATGCAGGTAGCATGGTCACCTGCCCCTGATGCCTTGTTGGTCCCAGGTGACACCTACTGTCTCTGGCATAATCATTAATACTCATCCCAAGAAGCTTCCTTGGGTTTTACAGACCACATTGTGGTAGGGCAAGGATAATCAACACATGGCATATGTATCGCAAAGTAATCACAGTTGCTTTCTATGGCTTAAGCAATGACCTCAGAATCCTTTCCATATCATGGCTACTTACCACTCTCTGACTAGACTTTGACCGTAAAATGTAATCCATTCATCAAAGAGTGTATGTCACACAATACAGGACCTTGACATTGGAGAAGACTCTGTGTGATGTCCAGTTCCATGTTCTCAGCCATTCTGAGTGGGCCTTTAGGGAAGAGCCTCTTGACCTGTTAGGGCAAGGGGGAGTTTTCACTCCAAGGAAGGAGCACTTAGCTTGACTATGCTTCCCCACCCTCTCCTGTGTCTCCACAAGCCCCCTTTAGACCCTGCATCATCCCAGGTGTGTTTCTATCACACAATCGAAACTCCAGGTGAAGCCCAGGGTATTTAGACCCAGGGAAAAAACTAAATGCATAATTAACTGAAGCTGGGGCTGCTTTGAACCAAGGATTAGAAGTAACTTTCCATTTTCTTTCATGTTATTTCTCATGCAGAACCTTCTGATTTTTCCCCTCCCTTTCTTTTCTTTGTAGATTTCAAGACAACAGATGAATTGTGAAAGAGAGCAGCTAAGGGTAGGTGCATCTGCCTGTAAAATACTTCCTGGTTCTCATTTCTGTGTGATAAGCAAAACGTTTTCTTGTCTCTCCCAAGATCCAGGGTTCCAAATAGCAGGCTGCATCTTAAGACTGGTAGAGCTGAAAATATTTATCCCAGCTAATTTAGTATTGATTGAGCTGGTAAATACAGTATATCTTCTTTTGAAGTGCCATTATAGTAGATATGGATTTTTTGATTTAGATTCAGCAATAAATACTTCTCTTCTGGAATTTGTTTGACATCATTGTACTCTTTTTATGTACAACATGAAGTCTAAGTAATAACAAAGGTCAAAAGGATGTCTCGCTGCCTTCTTAATGCGAATACTAGGTTGTTTGCTGAGTGGCTAAAATGCTCTTTTGCTGTTGACTGGGGTGGGTGAACAACTAACACGTCAAGGACATTTTCTAGGAGAATTCAAGGCCTCCATAGGCCTTTCGGTTTCAGTGGCCTTTGTGTATATGGAAGAAGGAGACAGAAGTTATGTCTCCTATCTCCCTGCTAAAATGAAACCCTCTCACAGTGCTCAAATGTAAAAAGTGTCCGTCCCCCCCCCAGGAGAGCATAGTTTGCGTATAACTAGAGCTGGGTGGCATTGTTCTGTTTTCGGGATCTAGTGGGTGACCTCCTCCTGGGCATGGGTGTGGCATTCAAGGACTGCCAACATTGTCCCTTTCTCCCTTCCCATTTGTATTCTTTTAAAAACGCAGTCATGGTTTGGATGGTTGCTTTTGAAGACATGGGTGGTCTATTTTTAATGTCATTGAGGGAAGTTGGCAGTTTTTACTGGAGTTCATGACACAGTCATGTTTCCGAATATTTTGAGAACTAGAGGAATCTACTGCTTTTATACTCATAATGGCGATATTCAGGATTGGGGGACTGCTGTATTAGAATAATAAGTCAGAATAACGTATTCAGCTGGTCTAATGCCATTTATTTATACACTCCGTTGTAACTTTTCAGTGCATTTATGTAACTGTGGTCTCAAGATGACAATGATTTGCAGAATGATTTCCATTTTACGATTGCTATTTGCATCAGGTTTGTTAAGCCCTTATGGAAAACAAACCTCAGAATCCAGTTGCGTGAAACCAGGAAAGTGAGTTGAGGTGTTCTCTTTTTCTATACAGATTTATTTTATGTGCTATTCCGGATTAGTCCTCTCTATTAACCTCTCATGTCTACCCCTTCACTCCTAAGCACCCCTGCCTACATTAGCTGTGACTCCTCATGAAACAGCCTTCAAGATGTTTTCAGCTTCCCCGAGCTCGCTTATTGCTTTTTCCTTGCAGTCTGAATTACTGGTTCATCCTAGTAAATAATGTATCGCAACTTCAGACTTCGTTCCTGTTTGTTTGGGGACAATGGCCAGAACTAGGTCAGAGTCAGATAAAGCGGGATGTGGGCTTTTGTCTCCAAGAGGCCCTGATAAGTTCTCAGAGTTCAGATAATATTGAAGGCTCTACTGCAAATGGCACTTGCTAAATAAGGACACAGAAGGTAACGAAGTCCTTGTTTGCAGTTTGGGGGGTGGGGGCTGCTATTCCTCATTTGATGATGAAGACATTGTCAGGGGTGTGGTTTAGGAGCAACAATGTACTTGCACTCCCATCCCCATCCCAGCCTTTGTTAAATGATTTCAGACAGTGGTTTGATGCAATGGGTCAATTAGTTTAGTCCAACGTGTGGCTCTCATAGGCCCACGCAAAAGCTTCTCTAACAAACCCGCGCTTTGTTTGCTAGTGCTTGGCTCTCGTTGCTTTTACATTTTAAACCATTTATGCTTTGAATTGATAGTAACACGTCTCAATTGATAGAAAAGACATTTATGTGACCAAAACTTAAATGGTACCAAAGGCGATGCCTGGAAAGCTTTTCTTCCCACTTCTCTCTTAGGTATCCCGTTCCCTATTAGCATGGACGGGTGGGTTTATATTTAAATGAGGTGTCTCACCCTGGAGACACGAGTATTTCCTTCCTTCTCCTCCTTTCCATTCTCTGTCTCTTGCTCTCTCTTGCTCTCCCTCCTTCTCTGTACCCCTTCTTTCCTTTCCGGCTTGTGTACTCGCCCCCTCTATTATCTAAAAAGAAAGGCTTCTTCACTAAGACATTTGTTAGGAGGTCACAGTTTTCTTTTCTTAAGGTTTCTGATGGAAATTTGGATCTGAAATGCTAATGCCTGCCCATCTCAATGGTAGCAGATTTCCTTAATCTCATTTTATTCCTAGAAAGAGGGAGAGAGGGAGAAAAATGGATATCTTCTTAGTTACCAACATTTTTTAAGGGTGTCTGCCTGTCAGCCACACTTCTTAAAATATGTTTTAAATACAGCAGTCGACAGGCATTTCCCAATTTGCTATACAGGATGACTGGACCATGGCCATGTTGTCAAGATCAAATTCCTTCATTGGCACATTTTGTTATGTTGTTAGAGTTCAGGGATACAAGTAGGTACTCATAAAATTTCTCACTTTTCCTTGCACTCCTAGAAACCACAGGTAGTGTTAAAAGAGACAGCTGCCCTTTCTATTTTGTCTGCACTGTGTAGAGATTGGCATATCCAAGACCCTCTCCTTCTGCTTGCCTTTCTTTTTCTCACAAATTCTAAATTAATCTTTCCAAAACAGACTCTGTGAAGTACTTGTATGGTAAGCTATTAAGAGGTCTAAAAAAAGATTCTGATTAATTTTGAGAAATATAGAATTAAAGTCAAACATTTTCTTTTAGCTGCCGATCTTTTCAGAGCTTTTAATGTGCAAAAGTGAAATGCAGCGAGATGGATATGTTATACAACTCTTAGCAAACTCATCTGATCAAAGAGCCTATTTGATTGGAGCACAAATTCTGAGAGACACTTGAGAATTCCATCAGTTTTGTCACATATGTTGCTATTAGCTGTAAGTTATAAAAATGTTGACTGAGTTGTTTAAAATATTAAATAATAATAATAATTATTATAATCACCACCCAGTTCCAGGTGGCAGGGTAATGGTTTGAAATCTTTGTGCTTCTCTTGGCCTTTGCTTCTTCCAAGATGGCTGCCTTGATCCCAGCATCACTTCCTCACAGGAAAGCACTCTTCCCAGGAGGAATGGACTGGGCGGGCTTCTTCTCCATAGCCCTTGCACTTTATTGGAGGAAAATCATTCCCAGAAGCCTTTTCTGCAGACATTCTCTTATGTCTCATTGGTTAATCTCCGCACCAATCACTAGTAAAGAGACCTGGGCTCTCAGTGACTGGCCACAGGGGCCATGAATCAGCCCCATGTAATGCACATCATTACATGAACAAAATGGAGTTTCCTTAGCCAGGAAAAGAAGAGAATGCCTTTGGGGCACTTACCCACCAGAATTTACCTACAAAAGGCTACCACACGGATCCTCTATGTCTTTTGTGGTGTCTGCTTCCTGTCAGCCCCTTTCATTGCTCCCCTTCTGCCATGGGAACCACATACAAAGCTTCAGCCATTGTTGAACTCTGGCTTGTGGTCCTCAGCACAGATGCAGAGGACCACTTCATTTCTCACAGGACACATCTTCTCATCCTGACTGACTGTTTCCACCCAGCTTGGCACTCCCTTTGTGTTTGCCTTGTTACCTATGGCACTGACCTTGCTTTACTAATTTCCACTCGGCATCAGGTCTAGACGGCAGGCCTGAGCTGCTCACCCCAGGACTCAGCTCAGGCCCCAGCAATACCATCTGTGAGCTTCCCAACTCCCACCCTGGCCAGGAGAAGGCCGGCAGCCAGTCACTCCTGAGGATCCACTCCTCTCACAAGGCCACTGGGACTGGTCTTGTTGCCAGTGAGCAAACCACAGAACAGGAAACCTTGGTCCATGTTTTCCTTTAGCTCTTTGAGCATATTTAGGACCATTTTTCGAAAGCCTTTGTCTGGACTGTCCCAGGTCTGCTCCTTCTCCTCAGTGGTTTCTAATGCTTTAATCTTCCCCTTTGCCTGGCCCATCACCTCCTGTGTCTTTGTATGTTTTGTAACCTTTTGGTAAAGCCTGGGCATCTTTATATTTTAAGGTTATCACTGCAATTCATACTCTGAGGTGTCTATTCCTTAGCTTGTATCCAGCTAGTGTTAGGACAGAGATTTCCTTGAATGCCAGAAGCTAACCAAAAAAAGAAAAAGAAGAAAGAAAAGGAAAAGGAAAAGGAAAGGAAAAGAGTAGAGCTGTCCAGTTTTTGCTTCCTGTGTAAGTGCTCTTTCAGGGCTTATCTACACAATGAGTTTGGAGAATAGCTCATGGTCAAAGCATAGGAACCTTCTTTATCCTTTCAGTGTGTCTTGTCTTTGGCATACATGTGGCCCTGAGAATTCCTTCGTTTTTATGGTATGAGTGTCCTCTCTTCCCTAAGAAACCGTTTTCTCAGGGTCCCAGGCACTGCACTGTGTGTCCTCCAGCCAGCAATGCCTTGCCCAGGCAGCCACTTGACTACTCTCCCACAGTGCTCTGTAAGAGAGCTGGGCGAGCTGCCTTTTACAGGCAGGACACGTTCTGGGACAGTCTGTCCCTCAGGCCACCACCAGCCTGTGCATGAGCATTACTCTCCTCCCTGTGGACAGGATCAGGACTCCACACTCAGAGCGTGGGCAGCTAAGGGTGGGGGAGGGCCCAGCCAGGGCACCGCAAGACCCTACCACTTTTAAGTAGCTTTTCCTTGACTCGGCACTCACCCGGTTCCTGCGGTCCTTTAGCTGTGTTCTGGAGCTTTGAGGAAGATGTTTCTGCCTGTTCTCGCTGGTAGTTCCAAGCTTCTGTGGGAGGAGGAGTCCTGAAGCATCTCACCCGCCATCTTGATCTGTATCTCTCTCATGCTTTGCCTTTGTTTCTCCTTGTGGGTCTGCTCTGCATGTTTCTTCCTTTTGAGAAAGGCTCCCGAAGATTTTCAGCTCATGGCATCTTCTAGCCCCGAAGATTCAGTTTCCCCCAGGCACAGGGAATCACTGTCAATGCATCACGATTCAGATTCCTAGAAGAGGAGTCTCATAGGCCAAACCTGGGTCAGGTGTGCACTCTGGTCCAACCAGCTGTGTCTAGAGAGGCAGTAGAAACCTACTTCCCCACAGCAGCCTAGTGAGGGGAAGAGAGGCCTAGTAAGCCCAGTGAATATCCCCAAAGGAGTCTGCTACACCCTCCAAACTTGGGAACCAGAGCTGAACAAAGGATCCTGGGAGTTAGGTATGCACACCAACATCTAGCTAGGATTTCCTCAAGTGTAGGACACCTGACCATGTGCTGCTCACAGCTCTCAAGTGGGGAACGTCAGGTCAGAGAGAGCTGGTGAACACTTGGAGAAATACTTATTCCCTTTTCAATTCTCTTTCAGTCTTTATGTCAATGAGAAGCTCCCAGTTTAAGCTAGAATATCTTTAACAAGTCTCTAGCACTTTCTAAGCTCTCTTTTTAACACATAACAACAAAAAAGAGCATGCCTCAGGCTCAGAGTCTGTAGCATCCAAAACATCTATCTAAACTTCTAAAACAATGTTTAAAAGTATAATAATTAAGAACTAGGGTCCTAAAGCCAAGCCAACTGAGCTAAAATCTAGACTGCTGCTTATTACTGTGCAATCTCGTGCAAGGGGCTTAAATTTTCTGTGCCTCAAATTCCTCATCTGTATAATGGAGATAATTGCACCTGTTGCCTAAGTTGTGTGCGGTCTATGTGTGTGTGCACAGGCACACCAATATTAAAATAATTAGTGCCCTAAAGAATGGTCAGGTGATTAGAACAGTGTCTGGTATAGAAAATGTCCTTTATAATTAAGTATTAATGGATTTAGCTTTTCCATTGATTTTTATTTATGGCTACTGATATCAGTTTTCCATTTACAGTCATAACACCAAGTTTCCTTGGCAAATACATTTATTTAGGTTAAAAAATGAGTTGCTTTAAAGATAAACATTAACTACATAATGTTGCAGATTGCCCACAGTTATGGCAAAAACTGCGGCTCTGGAATGCAAATGACTGAAGTTTTAGAAACACTGAAATTACAGGGCCAGCCTTGTGAAAGATGGTGTGGAGTATATTTGCATTATCAATATTTAATTTGCCAGTTAGAAGCAAGTTTCTCATTTCTGCTAGATATAAGAGTGATGTGGATTGCAGAATGCAAATTGCTAATGATCACCCTGCCTTAAGCATCGCCTTCATCCTGGCATCAGATATTGAAACTTCCAACTGCCTTGGAAGTGAGATATCTGAACCAGAGACGTCATTCCCTGACCATTCCTTAGGGCCACCCCCCACACATACACCTTTCTAAAATCCAGCCATTCCTCAGTGGCTCTGAGGACAGCCGGAGGGAAATCTAAGCCCCCTACTCTTTGGTGAGACCTCACAAGATGCATGTTTTCTTGACTAGAGTTTTAGAAGGCTTCCTTATAGGAGTACCTGCTGCCATTCAGTTACTTATTTAAGAAAGGTTTATTGGGCATGAACTATATGCTGATCACCTGTGCTGGGGAGTGGAGGCATGAGGATGAGCCCAAATCTGTGGTTCCTGCCCTCCTGCACCTTATGGGCTGGTGGAAAAGTCATAGTCAAATAATCAGGACAAAACGATGAGCACGTGAAACTTTGATAACTACCACAAATGAGAGCTGCTGTGTCAGAGGAGGTAATGGAAGAAGTTTGCTTAATTGAACTTCATTTATCAAACATCCTAGTTTACTACCTGCTGCCCAGTCCATTGATAAAACATCGAATGTTGCCCGAGGCATCCTGTGAAGCAACTGTTTGGTCCAGCCTTGCCTTTCTCCTCAACCATTTGAGGTGTCTGCTTGCCAAGAGCTTGTTGTGTTTGTTCCCAGGCCTGCTTCTGCCAAGCTGTACTTGTTATTGTAATTACATTATTTAGCAGAATAATATGTAAACTGATGAAGAATGAGTGCGGTAAGAAAAAGACTTGTCTCTGAAAAACTAAGTTAAATGCTTTGGAAACATTCCATGAAAGCAAGTCTCGAAAAATTATTTTGATTAGCTGTAGGTGAGAGTACCATAAAATCTTAGTGGCAAAACAACCCCTCAGGTATCTGGAAGGATTTTGCATTCAGAATATTTCAGATGTATCTTGAAATTTTCACTCCACTTTAAACAAAACCAGAACTGATATAAAAGGCCAGGGACTGGAAAACTTCTTCTGTTAAAGGGCAGATTGTGAGTATTTTAGGCTTTGGGGGCCATATGGTCTCTATTGCAACTACTCACCCCTGCTGCTATCGCTGGGAAACTGCCACAGGCAACACGTAAGCAAATGGGGGCGTCTGTGTCCCAACGAGACTTTCTTCACAAAACCCCGGGCTGGCCAGATTTGGCGCACAGGTCACCGCTGGCTGGCCCCTGCCTCAGATTATGAAGTGTGAGGTTTCTGTTGGAAGGAGAGATGCTGAGGGATGTCAGAGTAGAGACATCACTCAAAGGAAAAGGCCTTGGCCTCACATCCCAGATCAACACGTTAATGCACGTTAGTATATTTCACACTAAAACCAAGGGTTTAAGATATTCCTGCATCATTTTAAAAGTGTTTCCTTGCTTTAAAAGACTTCCCATTTACTACCTTCTGCCATGCCAAGGTGAGACAGCTTCTGGACTGTATGTAGCTGATACAAAGGCTTGAAGCACAAAATCAAATCAGGCTCACCTTTGTGTTCAACCAGAATGACTAGACGCCCATCCGTCTAGGATGGAAGAGCCAATGGATCCTTTTTGAGGGGATCCCTCAGCAAGTAATTTCTGGGCCCCCCAAGGAAGGCTTATGATTTCCTCATACACATCCTAGGTCTTGCTCCCTCCAAGCTGTGGTTCAGCTGCTCTGCCAGCTCCCCTTTCTTGAGAAAAGTCTAGTCTAGTAAGTGCCACATCCCAAAAAAGAAAATCTATCTTTAAAGAGGTCATGGACCTGACATAAAAATGGTTCAAAAAATAAAATGGGGGAAAATTTCAAAAATTTGTAAAAGATAGCCAACAGTTCCTATTAAAAAAGAAAGAAAAGCAGAAAATAATTATGAACTATATATTTTATAAACAGAAATTAAGGGGGAATATGCTTCTAAATAACCTCAGAACAAATAAACATGTACATTATGAAAAAAAAAAAATACCTAGAAACTTGCTTCTCATGTACTAGTTCTCTGCAAGCGTGAACAGTCCTCTGCCTTACCTCCTAAAGGCTCAGCTGAAGTCAGGTTGTAGTGATGAGCAAAGCTTAATGAATGCTCAAGGGTTAACAGAAATCCAGTGTGAGTGGGGATTTGCAGAGGAGACCCCGGGAGTTGGGTACAGGCCTTAGACTCCCACCCTCAGTGTCTCTACCTATCTCTCTGCAGGTTCCGTTTATGTCTGTGTATGTTTGTGTCCCAGAAATTAAAAACAAAAACAAAACTGCTGGATGCTTGCTTTAATTTTGTACAACTCATTATCTCATCTTAGTGATTTCCCCCAAACAAAGGGAGTATTCCCATAGTAATTAATTCTCTACTTATAGAAAATCTGCAGAAATTGAAACCATTAGAAATCTCCAAGGGCAGCTTTCCTACTAAAATAAGACATTCCTAAATACATTAAAACTTTTAAAGACAATGTCTTATCTTCACAAGATCTTGCACTCCACACTTTTCCTGTCAAATCTCATGTGCGCTCCGATTTTTTGTGAAAATGCGATTTGATGAGCATGAAGGAGAATGGATTAAGAAATCAACCAATTAGTTACAGACTTTAATTTTCCCAACTTCATTGCAAGATATGGTCAAATAAAGAAAGTAGCCACGTTCCTACTTCTGGGTCACTGTATCCTGTAACTCACACACGTGTGAATTAATCTGTCCTTTTCTGAATCTCCCCGGGCATTTCAACCCTTTCTTTGCGGAAGACTCCAAAATTATCACATTTTGGAGACTTGGCCTGATATTCATTCTCCCTTTCCCTTGTTTTAATTTTAGCCCATTATCCCTAGTCATCCTTCCTCTTTGCAGGGCAAATCTGCCCCATTTCTTGTTTTATCGTTAAATCGGTATCCAACAGCTTCAAGCAAAAGTGCTAATAATGCTGACATTTCAATTTGTCATCGCTGCTCCTCATTTCCATGACTGATGCCTCAGCAAGGACTTGTCTTCCTGCTCTGTTCTTCGGAGATCTAAATACCATTCCAGCATGGGTAGGGGATGGGGAAGGAAGCAAATATATAGGACATCTGAAGTTTCCTTCTTGGAGGTAGAAGGAAGCAGGCAAGTTGCAGTGAGAGTAAGTCAAGAGGAGGCAACTCCCCCTCGATAGTGCAGACAAATACATGACGTCCTTAAGAAAAAGAGTATTGGGACAGCCATTCTTTATGGCCTGAGAGGACACTTATTTAGGCTGAGTTTGTATTTAAGTAAATAGCAGGCACAGTAGACACATGCTTGCTAGTCAGAGGAGGGCAGCAAACATCCCTCCATTCCAGGTAGCCATTGTCCTTTTGGGGTTAATTCTTCACTCTCATGTGCACAGTCTTGGAGGGATTATAAATCAAAGCACCCTCTGCTAGCCAAGGGATGTAGATAGGGCCAAGGAAAGCCAATTGGATTATCTTTCCTGAAACTTTGGGTACTGAGTATAGTGATACAACATAGGGAAAAAAAGAGAGAGGTAACGTAAAAAAGTTGGGGTTGATCCATTTCAGTGGTGGTACCTTGGTAAGACTGCAGAGATTGCTGTGAAGGCTAGACCCCCATGCCATTCTGGTTCCTCTCTTTGTTTTCAGCCTGGTTATCCATCCATCCCTTGAGCTACTTCATGTTCTTTGTGATCTTCTTTTCTGCTGAAGTTATACAGAGATCATTCCTTTGGTCTGCAAGCAAAGAATCCTCAACGATACATTGGGGGACTATGTTAAACTTGGAGAACTGCAGAGCTGAGAGTTTGGCTAAAGGTTTGCTGAACTCAACTCTTGCATGGTTTCCAGCAATGCTTCTGTGGACTGGCGCTGCTTCTTACTTATGGGACGGTCAGGGGAAGGGAGCTATTGCGCTACTCACAATCCTAGGTGTTTCTTCGCCATTTGCTCATTTCCTTAGGTGAATTGTGAGTCACCAT
Organism: Cabassous unicinctus; assembly: GCA_029593785.1. Lineage (NCBI taxonomy): Eukaryota > Metazoa > Chordata > Mammalia > Cingulata > Chlamyphoridae > Cabassous > Cabassous unicinctus. The sequence continues at coordinate 15,476 of JAQZBX010041162.1, forward strand.
GGGCATGAGGGACGGGGCAAGAGGTCTGTATTTCAAGGTAACTGGAGTCCTTTCCTTCCCAGTGAAGTAAGATATGCTCCCTTCCAGTCGTGTGAAATCATGGAGGTCCCTGCAGAGAATGGAAGGACCATACTGTATTGTCACGCCCCTTGGGTAATGCTTCTGAGAGCGCCTTCCAAAGGCCACCTGCATGAGTGGTCATAAAAGTCCACTTCCTTATCTCCACCCCAGATGGATTGACTCAAATATCTGTAGGTGGACCCTGGGGAGAATATATTTTTATCCCTTTTCCCAGGTGGCTTATTAGAGAATGAGAATTGAGAATAGTGATTTTGAAACCTAGTTGGTAAAGCTTTTGAATGTCCCAGCCCTGGGAGATACAGAATTATCATGTCTCACAAGGGTCTAAGACATGACTGCTGAAATGAAACCAAACACAGCTTCATGGCTGGTTCTGATGGGTACCCATCTTTTGGTTTAATTACATATCTTGTATTCTATTGGTGTGCAATTTAAAATCAGCTAGGGTATAATATTCCTCGTGTGTGTGTGTATCTTATTTACTAAAAAATATGCATTCTCCTGGAAGGCATGGGTGATTTCCTGGGCTAGGTCTGTATTGCCTCAGTGTATAGCACATCAAAATGGGTTTAGCAGATATTGGGTGGGCTGATGTGGGCAGAGATAAGAACAGATGAGTATGTGAGTCTTAACCTTGCCACCCTTGTCCCATCTTTGGCTTAAGAGGTATGATGCCTAACTCCTGGGAGACCCCTTCTGCGTGGAGACTCATTAGTAACCTTGTCTAAATGATCAAGCGAGTAATGATTGGAAGAATGCTAATATTCTACCTTTCAAATTGCAATGTCCATAGCTTACTTAGGAATTTTGCTTTCACCCAGCTTTCCTATACCAGAGATAGAACATGCCTATATAACACTTTTAGAGGTGATCTGCTGGGGCTGGGTGATCTGCTTCCTTCAACATGGGTTGAGCACCTGCCCGTTTTGCCTCGAATGCTCCCTTTGCCCTGCTGAGTTCCACTTGGCTTTCAGCATCATCGCTCTGTAGCCTGCACTATTCCTCTATACATCTTCTTTGTAATATCATATGTTTCCCTGCCCCCTTCTCTGCAGCAAGGCTGTAATCTTATCCAATGCCCTGACTCCTGGTTTTTCTCCCACAGAAGCCCATGCAAGGCTCTGTACCCAGGATTCAATAAATAAATAGTGTAGATGGATTGGAGTGGCTATTGTTTTTCTCCAGAAAACATCGAAAACACTTCAAAATGCTTAGTAGCACTTGAGAACTTTAAAGCCAGTTATTTTATTGGGCACATCCTACATGCTAAGTGTTTTATGTATTACTACTTAGGGAGGTTCTCTTTTAATACCCATTTATAGAGGAACAAAGAGAGGTTAAGTGTTATTCCCAACAAACACAGATAGTGGTGGAGCTTGGAAATGAACCCAGGACAATCTTAGACCAAATCTTACTTTTTTGACGGTCATGATGCGTTGCCTCACTGCTCACCCAGATTACCTGAACCCATGGTGAACATGCACCCACTTTGAAGAAATGAGCTAAAATGCTCCATCGCACTGTGAAGTTAAATTATGAGAAGGATATGGGGATTTATCTCTTTGCAGTTTGGGTATTAGTCTTAGAATTGAGGCCACATCTTTGCATATTCTAACTATGATATCTAGAAAATGTCCTGGTTAGATATTTAAGTAGCTACCAAATGAGCTGTGTATTTTATGTGCAAAATTTTGAATGCTACTGGTTAATTTCTTTGACAGCTACCTTCCGAAACTGACTTATAAAGAGGGCATCTGTTTTGTAATGAAGTGTAGAATTTTCCCAGAACAGTAGCTGTAATCCTGGAAATCCATGTGTTCTAATCTAATGTCTCTTCCACATTCAGGACTGCAGTCATTGAGTTGAAATATTTTTTCTTTGTATACCAGAGTTTTCCATGAAGAAAAGGAAATAAATTGCAAAGGCTCGGCCGTTCAACAAGAGGGAAATTTGAGATCAGTCCTGTCTTCTGAGCTAGTGTTGCCACAGCTCTCTGTGTCCAGCTGTTTACTTATTTTGACCCCAGATCATTTATTTCCTAAGAACACACTAGTCACATAGTGGTTTCTACCCCAAAGCTATAGGATTCCCCTTTCGGAAGTGAAACAGAAACATCCATTCACGCCCCAACCAAGACAAGGTAAGTTCACAGAACATGCGTTATAACTTAATACAAATTAATTAAGCTGAAGGAAGAGCACACAGAGAATCTACCAGAATGGTAAAGGTGGAGCCCTTGTGTCTGACACAGGCTATGCCAACTGATCATGGGGCTCCTTCCCACTGAACCCAGAAATAACCTGGGAAGCTTAATTGAAACGGGGTCCTCCAGGCAACCACAGTGAGCAGATCAGAGTTGGTACTTGTGTATTCGTCTTCTATTGCTGCTACAAAAATTACCACTAATGTAGTGGCTTCCGCAGCCCACATTTATTACCTTATGGTTCTGTAGGTCAGAAGTCCGACTCAGGTCTCACGGCTAAAACCAAGGTGTGGGCAGGGCCGTGTGCCATTTTAGAGAGTCTCGGGCAGAATCTGTATCCTCAACCATCCAGCTTGTTGGCAGGTGTGAGCTGTAGGACTGAGATCTCTGCTTCCTTGATCCTGTCACCGAGGGCCGTTACCAGACCCTAGAAGCTGTCTGCACTGCTTAGCATGTGGCCTCGTCCTCCACCTTCAAAGCCAACAACGGCAGGAAATCCTTCTCTTGCTTCGAATCTCTCCAGTTCCCTGTCATATCTCTTTGACTGACTCCTCTTCTGCTTTGAAGGGCTCATGTCATAACATCAGTCCCCCATGGATAATCCAGGTCAATCTCCGTATTTTAAGATCCATAATCTTAATTCCACCTGCAAAGTCCTGTTTGCCATGTAACATAACATACCCAGGTGGAACACCAGGGGACACAAATCCTGAGGGCCAGAATCTGGTCACACTCTCCATGTCCTATACCCACGCTAAGTGGGCTGATCCTACACGTGCACTCACATACTCCAAGCTCTTGCTCTATGGTCTGGGATTAGGCACTTCCATATCCATGCAGGATTGCCAAAGCCAGAGGCCAGAGATCCAGAGCTGCTATCCAAGACATCCTGGGGTATTCAATGGCATTGAGCCATCTATACTTCTCCACCTGTACTTGCCACTGGCATTTGGTTCTCCTCCACTAAGTCAGACAGTGGCAAATGAACTATTGTTGGAATGTTTATCTTGATCGCACTGACCCTCTGATGTTATTTTATTACTTTCTCGTTCTGTTGGTTTCTACTCAAAAAGTATATATTAAGGGGATGAAAATGCATAAAAATATTTGTAAAAGAATAATTTATATATGCCACCTAAGTGTTTAGTTAAAAATCAAAATGTGAATGCATGAGAGAGTGAAAGATCTGTGTAGCCCCTAGAGGTCCCACTGGGAGGTGGTATTGGAGCCCTGACATTTCCTCTCTATATGCCAAAGGCAGGTGACTGCAGATACGGATGAACCTTTCCATTGGTCCTTTGTCCTAGCTCTGGGACATGTTCCACTGATGCATGGAGCAAGCCAGAAGCATCAGGAAATTCATACATCTGGGAGAAGCACTCAACTCCTGATAGATAGGGATTCGGTGGCTCAATATGCCAGCTCCCTCGGCCCTTGGGTGTGGCCACTCTGAGGTGTTCTCTATACTCTCTCCCAGAATTGCCCAGTGGGACTGAACCCCAGTTTCCCACAGTGGCCACTCGCTTGTTAACATGCTCTGAACGTCTTTCTCACTCGCATAGCTCACGTTCCCACTCTCCTATCGATGTTTCCTTAGCTCACATCCCAAATGAACTCTGCACTTGCATCTTTACCCCGACTCTGCTTCTGAATCCAGACTAAGGCAGTACCTTCACCATAATGAAAGCTACAGTAACTTAATAATTCTACCATGTGAGTAGGCTTTCCGTAGAGAGTCAGTTTCCGTCATACTAGCCTTCATGGGATTACCCTTCTGCCCACCCCCTTCCCTGCTGTTAGAATACATCACTGCTATTCTTGAGGGAACTCTTGGATTATTGAACGCATCTGCAGCTTGATCTTTCACTCATATTGCATCCCCAACAGTTGGGAACCTCGCATCGGGCTGACAGGGTAATGGGAGCCAGCCTGGATTTTGACAGGGGAAAGTCTTGCTTGCATGTGAGGATACCACTGGATTTGCTGCTACAGTATGTACATATTTATTGGCTCCGATGTGGTTTCTAATTTACTGGTTGCTTTTACGAATGCAGAAGGTCTCCTGCATAAAAACAAACAAAAAAAAACACAAAGCAAAGCCATGATTCACGGTGGCTTGTCTAAGATGCAGCACAAACGCACAGAGTATTCTGCTGATAACAACTTCAATATTTAAAGATTTTTGGCAATTTTTAGAGTGTTATTATCAATGATTGTATACTCTTCATCTTAATTGCATATATGGCTTGACATCTTTAAGCCCAAAGCATGTTTTTGTAAATGTGTGAATTAAACATTGAACTCTTTTCAAGATAGCCTAGTTAATGTGTAAGCGCTTTTGATTAACCTGGTTTTGTTTATTTACTCTGAAATATTCTAATGCCTAGCCATCTCTCTTTTGCATAAAGTGATTCGGGAGCACAGCCCCTAGGAAACATAATTTTATAAATAGCTAAGAGCATCATGCCCAGAACGTTTCCCAAAACTTGCCTCAGACTAAAGATTTGCAATTTAGCCTTTTTTCCCACTCAGCTATTCAGGTCGTGTAGATTGAGGAATTGATTAAGGTCGACAAAAACGGAGCTGACAAGGCTGAAGCCAGGGTGTTCGTGAACCAGTGAGCGGGACTCGGCCTGGCATTCAGAAAATCCTCAGTCTTTTGCAGATTCTCCCAGAATAGCAGGTTGTCTCATTTTTCTCCAGCTACATTTCCCATTAAGAGAAATGAACTCCTAATAAGCAGCATAGCTCTTCGCAAGCACGCCTTCCCGAGCAGGAAGAAACGTGGATCTAGTCTGCGTCACCACTCCACAGGGTCTTCGCGAGCTGAGCTGAGCTGCCTGCTACCCTGGAACTTCCATCCTTACAGGTGCTAGTGTGGCATCGTGGAACAATGATGTCATTCTCAAAGCTTATACTGAGCAGCTACTACATACACTGCTGGGAAAACAGAAATGTCTTGCTTTCAAGGCCTGTGCAGTCTGCTACAATGCTTGAAATGTAGACATGAGTAATGATTATGCAAGGGAGAGAAAAAATGCCATTTGTTTGCTATGAAATGAAGTATAATGGGAGCTCAGAGGAGGGCATTTTATTCTCCCTAGCTGCAGGGACTAAAGCAGGCTTTTAAAGGGGTTTTTCTTCTTCTTCTCTTTTCAGCTCTGGGGTCTTACCTGGGTTCTAGGTTTTTATACCCAAAGGGCTGCTGTTTATCTCAAATTAAATATCCCTTAAACATCTTAAACTGAATATACCCAGATCCACACTTCTCTCTCCTCCACACAAGCCCATCAAGCCGGTTTTCCTCCATTGTTCCATCTCTTTGTAGCAGCTTCTAAGTCAATTATCACAGCCAGGAAGTGGGGGCTCATCATGACGCCTATATACCCCTCACCCCCAAAGCCTCCTTTAGAATTGAGATCCATAGAATCTGTCAAAGTCCATCACTGTCTCTATATAGCCACTCTCAAAACCTAATCAGGGCCACCCCATTATTTCTCATCTAGATTCACCCAACAGCTTTCAAACTATTTGACCTGTTCTCCACCCTTTTGGGGTGGGGAAGCATATCCTGGTTTGCCTGGAACAGTCTTAGTTTAGATGCTGTCCCTCCCAATAAAAGACTGATTTGGACAATAAGTAATAAATCATCTCATCTGCCATGCATTCTTTAGGGCCGGACTGACATTTCAAAAACTTAAATAATGCTACTTTTGCTGTTTATTTTGTCACATGCTTATCATTGTTCATTCTGCTTACCCACGATCTGTACTCATGTTTTATTTATTTGTTTACTGGGTCGCGGTCTGTCTGTCCTCATCTCCCAACCCCTTCATTTTAAGCCCCTTAGGTCAAGAACAGTGCCAATCTTGTTCATTGTTCTTCTCACTAGTGCTTATAACATAGTAGAAGCTAAACAAATGCTTGCAAACACTATATAAGTAGTGCTATGTTAATATCACTTTTATCACTAACACAGTGAAAGGAAGCAGTTTGTACACCAATACCATAATTTGACCCAAAGGACAACCTATATCCTAAAGAGCTGTCCTCAGGTATCACAGCATATTAGAGGAACTTCTGCTTTTGGCCTTGGAAACATGACTTCCACCATCAACTACTTTAAAAGTGGACAATATATAAGATACAGCCATTTTCAGGCATTGTACACCAGGTAGGTTAGAGAATGGAATATGTGAGATAAAACTCACATTTGATCCAGCTCTAAGCCTGGGGCAAATGTCCCCAACCATAGGTACAGGGGAGTATAGTCCAAACAGAGAGAGCAGCAGTTTCGTTTAGCTGAAGAGGCAGAGATCAGAGTTGAGGATGATGAAGTGGCTGCAATTTGCATAGCAGGGTACCAAGAGGATGGAGGAGCTGTGTGGGTGGCAGAAGGCTGCATGACCCAGTTCCTTGGGTGAAGGCTGGGGTGCAGATGTGCAAGGCTAGCCTCCCTGATGCCCAGCAGAGAGGAGCAGGTATGCTACCAGGAGTTGCAGGGAGCTCTTGGAGGTTGTAGGCATCCAGATGAGACTCCATAAAGACCACATTTTGGAGGAAGGAGCATGTTTTAGAGCAGGGATCAGCAAACTATGGGCCACAGGCCAAATCCAACCTGTAGCCTGATTTTATACAAGCCACTATCTAAGAATAGTTCTTTACATGTTAAAGAGC